>CM055022.1:1356576-1647493 GCA_029204005.1 Salix udensis | reverse complement strand
AGGTGATCATAAAGCAAAATCAGACCTGAGTTGAGTTGAGTTGAGTGGGTTTGCATGCTCGATGCATCATCTCTAGGGCTTCAATTTCAGGCAATGGCTGTTTCAAGCTGGTTGAGTAGTTCAATGGCTATATATATATATTCAAGTTTAATTCACTCATAATACAATGATTTAAAGTTGATCGAAGACGATGAAGGTGGCTGGTAAGCTTACAAAACAAGTCTCTCTGGTTAGGTGAGGATCCTTTGGAAATTAAGTTAGTAAATATACGAGGGAGTGGATATATATGAGTAGAGAAGACCAATTAAGTAATTAAATGGCTGTCTCAGATTCATAACTAGTCATTTCATGCTTGGTTCACATGCATATAAAAATTTCAGAGTTTGAAGATCGCCAATTGGGCTGAGGATCCTGCTCAAGATGCACTCAAGCGACACCAAGCTACAGTCCCTGAGTACTTGTGGGTCGCTGAAGATGGAACGAAAGTGCAGGTAATCTGATCTCATCCACATTTATTACAATATTTTTTTCCAACATCGAAGAATTGATGAATATTAAATGTGCTAACTATGATTTTTTTTTGGGGGGGGACATCGAATTGGGGTTCCCAGCTGTGGGATTCTGTTTTTGTTACTCAAGCAATTATTGCAAGCAATCTCACTGATGAATATGGCTCAACTCTCCGAAAGCCTTCAATTTCATCAAGCTTTCACAGGTTAATTTTCTGTCCTCCTGGTTTTTATAAACCACATAACTTGGTATGCTAACCTTGTTTCATATATATTTATATTTGCATTGTCTAATAATTAATGTAAAAATATGTACGTATTTGGTTTCCCATATTTCTTTTTGTGGAGTAAATTATTTATGTGAATAAATATCTATAGAATCCGTAAACTGTTTTGGTTCATTAACTTTCTAAGAAAAAAGTGTAATTTGTATAATTAGATATCTATCATTGTGATGTTTTTTTTGTTTGTTTCAATACGAAATCATAGATCCGGAAAAACCCATCGGGAGATTTTCAGAGTACTTATCATAAAATTTATAAAGGATCATGGACTGTTTCTGTCAAAGATCAAGGTTGGCAAGTCTCAGACTGCACAGCTGAGGCACTAAAGGTATTTCTAATATTGAGCAACGCCTCATAACAAATATTGCCGGCTTTACTTTTTTTTTTTTTTATAACCACGACGATTAGTTTACACGCACCACAACTAATCCCCGTACTTACTGAAATTGCAGGCTTTACTATTGTTATCACAGATGCCAGCAGACATTGTTGGTGACACAATTGAAGTGGATGAACAGTTATATGAAGCAGTGGATTTCCTTCTTACCTTGCAGGTGAAATTGAGTGCACTTGACTTGTCCTGTTAGATTTCAGTGTATGATATCGCATGTCTATGTATAAGGTCTTTGTTTTGTTCCCTAAATTAACTGTGTTTTATCCTAGAGCGAAAATGGTGGGTTTTCAGCTTGGGAGCCAGCAACATCACCACAATGGATGGAGGTGATTGATAGCTTACAATATATATATATATATATATATATATATATATATATATATATATATATATATATATATTATATTTTTGGGACTTTTTTCATAAAAAATAGGAGAGACTAATTATATATTGTGATATTATTTTCACATTAATGTCTTAAAATATATATAAAAAATTGAACTGACTTTTCTTTAAACATCTCACATTAATTTAATCTTAGTGTTCTAAATTTTCTTAATATAATAATATGAAGAAAAAATTATCTTTGATAAATTTTAGAAGCTGTATTTTTGCTATCTGTCAAATAAATTAATCGGAAATGTTTAAAACATGTCTAAAAAACAATTAATATATTGTAGACAACAAATAATATATCTTTAGTCAATTTGATAAATTAGAGTTTTGCTATCTACCAAATAATTATTATAAAAGTAGTTAAAATAAAACCATCAATCAAATTGTTTGTTTTATAAAACAAATCACTCATTTGTGTTACAATTCAACGATTGTAATTTTACTATTTGCTAATGCAAGAATTCATGAAACAAATAAAACATACACAACAATCAATCAGTCTGTTACTCGGAGCACGTGACTCATTTTAACATAATTTTTTCAATTCTAATTGTACAATCTGCCGATTAAATAATTATCTAAACAGTTTTAGCAGTAGCAACATTCAATGAGTTTTAGGCAGGGACAAAAACCTATTTCTAACAGATTCTATCAATTATAATTTTATTAATTAAATATTAAAATAATCAATTACAATACGTATAAAATCAATCAGTTTCCTATGTTAAAAAAACCACAGCGCATAGCGCAGCGCATGGGCAAGCTCTCCGGTAACTAGCTAGTTGTTGGAGTGAAGATTACTTTACTGGAGACTCAACCACTACTAATTACTTTGTAGATGTGAAAGGGAAATGATCTGATACATTTATACTCATTCAAGTAGGTATAATTAAATTATCGGAAGATAATATAAGTTAAATTTTAAATAATATAACTTAAGAAGTTGGTAGGTGAAATAATTCTTCGAAAAATACATGCTGACCAAATGGTAATCAGTTTAAATCTCGATGGGCACTTTATAGAATAATATAAATATCTTATAACCTTACGAAACAACCTACCCAGTTTGTAGCCATATTATATATTGACTTGCAGAGTGTGGTAAACTGAAGCACAAATTAAGGTCCGGAAAAGTAGGCGAGAGTAGGAAATGTGGAAGCTTGAGGAGGCAGAGCGCCATGATCCATGGCTGGTTAGCACCAATAATTTTGTTGGAAGACATGTCTGGAAATTCGATCCTGATCTCGGAACCCCGGAGGAACGTGCAGAGGTAGAAAAAGCTCGAGAGAAATTCTCTCAGAACCGATCTCATGTCAAAGCAAGCAGTGATGTTCTCAAGAATTTGCAGGTGATGTCTCTAACTTTCCTGTCATATTATACACGCATGCAGAAACTCTCCTGTCAGGTGATCATAAAGCAAAATCAGACCTGAGCTGAGTTGAGTTGAGTGTGTTTGCATGCTCCATGCATCATCTCTAGAGCTTCAATTTTAGGCAATGGCTGTTTCAAGCTGGTTGAGTAGTTTAATGGCTATATATATATATATTCAAGTTTAATTCACGTTCCCAACTAAGATCATTACCATATAGATAATACTCCTTCTGATCATGAGCTTGTCCAGCAGATTTCATCGATCTTATCATTTATTGGGTTTTCATTGAGCTCGAAAATGCAGCTTATCAGAGAGAATGGGATCGATCTGAGTATACCATCAGTGAGAGTGGGAGACAGAGAGGAAATAAGCTGTGAAAAAGCAGAAATTGCGTTGAGGAAAGCTGTTCGCTTCACTTCAGCATTACAAGCAAAGGATGGACACTGGCCTTCCGAATTTTCAGCCCTGCTGTTCTTGCAGCCTTCCTTGGTACGTCCTGATTTAAGAATGCAGTCCGTACAGATTTTTAATGTGAAAAATATTTATAAAAAATAAAAAAAAAATCATTTAAAAAGAGACAACCTTTTCACCTTGCCCAAAAACAATCTTTAAATATATAATGTCTTCAGGTGCTCGTCCACTTCCTAGGTGGGTGCTTTTTGCACGTGATATGTATGATCTGATTGTGATTAATATTGTACCTGCTTGGTGCGTCTTCCATGTGATATGACTTGTTGGTATTCAATTTTTTTTAAAAAAATATTTAAAATTTCAAAAAACAATACATCTCAAAAATATATTTTGAACGTATTTATATTGTTTTCGGCGTTTTTTATAAAGAATTTAAAATTTAAAACAAAAGAGAAAAAAAAATATATTTGATTTTTAGTTACTGAGAGTATCATTTTGAACTCTCTCACCAAACAAACTATTTTTTTAATTAAATAGTTTGTCAGAGAACTATCTCATTTAAAAGCTTAGGCTATTACACAAGATCTCAAAATATATTTTATATTATTTTTTAACATATTTCCTTAAGTGAAAACTCTTTGAGCTTGAAACTTGCACACAAACCCACAATTGTTAGATATAGAATTTCATAGCATAAAGAAATTATGTTCGTGTCGAATTATCAAGAACGCATAAACTGCATAATTTATAAAGCAAAAACGTACATGAATCCATATCCGGAAGTCACTATCTAGAGTTGTATGAATGACCTTCCAGATTAATACGTTCTCCTTTGAGAGCCCTTTGATTTTCTCTACCTTAGCCTTATTTTCTCTTTGATGATGGGATATCAGTATGAGAATGAATTAGCATGTGTATATGCGGGTCTCACAAATTAAAATCATGATCTAATAGCTCATATTTTTCTTCATTTTTTCTTGTTTTTTTTCCATATTATTTATCATTCCTTTTAAAAGTCAACTGCCTTACGTATTCTACACTTAAACAGTTAATTAAAACATATTAAGTTGAGCACTTCCTCCAAATATATTTTGAATATCAAGTAAGCAGCAGCCCCGAATTTATATTATAAAAGATTAAGATCTCAGAAGGGATTATTATAATTCATTAAGTGGTACATCGAAAAAAAAAGAAGTATGTGATGGCTAAGTGTTTGAAATGCAGGTTATCGCTCTGGAAATTACTGGAACCCTAAACACAATCCTCTCATCTGAACATAAAAGGGAAATGGTTCGATACATCTATAATCATCAAGTAAGTACATGATATCAACAGGAGAAAGCCCTGCTTCTCCACCGTGGAGACCACCGTACACTTCATGTTTTAGGGTTTGAAGCGTATATGTGTATAGACACACTCTCTAGTCCGAGTTAGAGCATGCAACTTGTCTGGGATAACCGAAATTTTACTTGTTCACCTGAAATCACAAGTGCAGTTTCCGGGAATGAGTTTCCTCGAATCCTAAAAATAATAATATAAACACACACACGGATACTAACAATTAGGATTGATTGATTTGCAGAATGACGATGGGGGATGGGGCTTCCATGTTGAAAGCCAGAGCATAATGCTATGCACAGCACTTAACTATGTGTCCTTGCGTTTGCTCGGAGAAGAACCTGAAGGAGGCAAAGATGGAGCTGCGGCGAAGGCCCGTAAATGGATACTTGATCATGGAGGTGTAACAATGATATCTACCTGGGGAAAATATTTTCTTGCGGTAAATGATCAGCAAATATATATACTCAACCTCATTACCTCCATCTCTATATCATGACTATATTTATGCAGCTAGTCAAATCTTTGAATTTATTTATTTTCCAATAAAACTAAGCATTGAAATATTTATTGATTCTGTAGTTGATTGGATTATATGAGTGGTCTGGCTGCAATCCAGTGCCTCCGGAATGTTTGCTTCTCCCATCGTTCCTTCCTTTCAATACAGGTAAAGAAGGTTTGGACTGCAGCTACTGTGAGAAACTGTAATGGTAAACCTGATTAGAGAATTCAGTATATCTAAAATATCTTTCACCATATCTTAAGGAGATTGATCATTGTAATATACTCTATATTTTCTCGAATATTGATTGCTTTATGCACCTTCTCCCTTTAATTAATTAATTAATTAATCACTCACACAATGCAGGAAACTTATGGTGTTACTATCGCACAGTTTACATTCCCTTGGCTTACTTGTATGGTAAGAAATTTGTGGCACCAATCACCGATCTCGTTATATCACTAAGAGAAGAACTCTACATTGAACCATATGGTGAAGTAGATTGGACTACAGCTCGCAATTCATATTTGAAGGTAATTAATTTGTCACTACTACTGTTTTCCCCTCATTTTTTTTTTTATAAATTTGGGTTTCCGGACCAGTTTACGTGCATCTCGACTAATCCTACGGATCTTAAAATTAACGACCATATAAGTCTCAAATGACTATCATATTACCAACCATAAAACTTGAACCATTTATGAAGCATCTTCGATTGGGTTGTTATAAAAATATTATGAAGCATTTTGAGAAATATTTTCCAAACAAGCCAGTAGTTAATAATAAAATCAAATGAAATTGTTTTGGATGCAGAAGGATCTATACACGCCTCACTCTCTCACAGAAAATGTCTTAAGTAGTGTACTCTATTACTTAGTGGAGCCACTCTCTACACTTTGGCCTTTCTCGAAGCTAAGAGAGAAAGCACTGGCAAGAGCAATGAGGCTTCTTCGATATGAAGATGAGCACACTGGATATTTGACTCACGCTGCTGTGGAAAAGGTAAGGGATATGTATATAGACTATATATGCTGAAGTTGATTTCTAGGTTCTTAAAAAAAATCAGGCTATTTTCTTGATGAAATTAACATCAATTGATTCAAAATGTTCGCATTAATCAAAATAAAATTATGTTTTCGGGCTTGACAACATTTGCAATGCCTGGGAAGCTCTATAAACAGGCATTGAATTAATCATCTGATTAATCATGAAGTCTGGTAACCTCAAAAAATAATGTTACTCATAATACAATGATTTAAAGTTGATCGAAGACGATGACGGTGGCTGGTAAGCTTACAAAACTCTGGTTAGGTAAGGATCCTTTGGAAATTAAGTTAGTAAATATACGAGGGAGTGGATATATATGAGTAGAGAAGATCAATTAAGTAGTTAAATGGCTGTCTCAAATTCATAAGTAGTCATTTCATGCTTGGTTCACATGCATATAAAAATTTCAGAGTTTGAACATGATCGCCAATTGGGCTGAGGATCCTGCTCAAGATGCACTCAAGCGTCACCAAGCTACAGTCCCTGAGAGCTTGTGGGTTGCTGAAGATGGAATGAAAGTGAAGGTTATCTGATCTCATCCACAATTATTAGAATATTTTTTTCCAACATCGAAGAATTGCTGAATATTAAATGTGCTAATTATAATTTTTTTATTTTTTTTCTGGGGGGGGGACATAGAATTTGGGTTCCCAGCTGTGGGATTCTGTTTTTGTTACTCAAGCAATTATTGCAAGCAATCTCACTGACGAATATGGCTCAACTCTCCGAAAAGCCTTCAATTTCATCAAGCTTTCACAGGTTAAATTTCTGTCCTGCTGGTTTTATAAACCACATAACTTGGTATGCTAACCTTGTTTCATATTAGCATTGCCTAATAATTAATGTAAAAATATGTACGTATTTGGTTTCCCATATTTGGAATCCATAAACTGTTTTGGTTCAAGGCCATTTAAGTTAATTCATTAACTTTCTAAGAAAAAAGCTTAATTTGTATAAACATTAAAATTAACGAATATAGATTTAATTCATCTATTAATTAGATATCTATGTTTTATTTTGGTTTCAATACGAAATCATAGATCCGGAAAAACCCATCAGGAGATTTTCAGAGTACTTATCATAAAATTTGTAAAGGATCATGGTCTATTTCAGTCAAAGATCAAGGTTGGCAAGTCTCAGACTGCACAGCTGAGGCACTAAAGGTATTTCTAATATTGAGCAACACCTTATAATTAGTGTTGTTATTTTCCGCTTAACACAAATGATTAACAAATATTGCAGTATAACCAGAGTCTCGGCCTGAAATTGCAGGCTTTACTCTTGTTATCACAGATGCCAGCAGACATTGTTGGCGACACACTTGAAGTGGATCAGCAGTTATATGAAGCAGTGGATTTCCTTCTTACCTTGCAGGTGAAATTGAGTGCACTTGACTTGTCCTGTTAGATTTCAGTGTATGATATCGCCTGTCTATATATAAGGTCTTTGTTTCGTTCCCTAAATTAACCGTGTTTGATCCTAGAGCGAAAATGGTGGGTTTTCAGCTTGGGAGCCAGCAACATCACCACAATGGATGGAGGTGATCATTGCTTACAAAACATAAATATATATATATAGAACACAACATTCTCTTAAACAAGAAAAAGTAATTCTTTATTTTTCTTTTTTCTTAGATGTTGAATCCTACAGAAGTATTTGGTGCTGTCATGGTGGAAACTGAGTATGAAATTATCCACTTCTTCCTTGCATTAACTTTGGTTATTTTATTACATTTAGCTACGAGTACTGCACATGCAAGCTCATAACAGATACGAAAAATGATGATACATATATATTGACATTTTTTCATATCTGTTGTTTAATTTGATGGTTTTAGATATGTTGATTGCACAGCATCGATCATTCAAGCTCTTGCTTTGTTTACTCATTTGCATCCCGAACACCGAAGGAAAGAAATAGAAACGTCGGTTGCTAAAGCAACACATTACGTCGAAAATGTGCAGATGGCCGATGGTTCCTGGTGTAGTATTTTTCCTCTCACACGCATTTACATGCTGAAGCTATGAATTTGATACAAAAATTGTTGATTTGTGCCCCTGTAACTTTCTACCAACAGGTATGGAAACTGGGGGATCTGCTACACATATGCGACATATCTCGTGCTGCGTGCACTGGCAGCGGTTGGAAAGACACATCGCAACAGCGAAGCTGTGTGCAGAGGCTGTGATTTTTTACTCTCAAAACAGCTTGAGTCAGGAGGCTGGGGAGAGAGCTATCTTTCTTGCCGAAACTTGGTAAATCTTTTTACTTTTAATTACGTGTTTTTGGTGATTAATTGTATTAGTTGTAATTAGCTTAGAAAGAAAGATATTACATAGTTATCATTTTCTTCTTTGGCATTTCAGGAATACACACCGCTAGAAGGAAACAGATCAAATTTAGTACAAACCGCGTGGACAATGGTGGGTTTAATTCATGCAGGGCAGGTTAGACTTCAGAACATAAATACTGTAGCTTAAAATATTATTTATTAATACTAATATGGATGATAGAGTATATATAAAGTTTGAAGCAATATAACTATATATACTTTATTATAACACCGTAACCTCATTATGAAATCAATATCTAATGTATATTTATATTTCTTAAACAGGCCGAAAGAGATGCAACACCTTTACATCAAGCAGCAAGATTATTGATTAATTCACAGCTTGAAAGTGGTGAATTTCCTCAGCAGGTAACTAGAATTTCACTATAATTTGCATATGAAGAAGTTTTTTGTAGTTATGTGCTTTGTTATTGGGTCTTATTTTTTACTGAAACTGTACATGTCCTCACTTAAATTAGGTTCTAAGCAGAACACATCCACAATAACAGTTAATTTATCTGAAAGATAAAGCTAAAAGTTCAATACTTAATATATCTTCATGCTCTTGATAATATATATTTCATTTAATGGAAAGTTTTTGTCTTGATGGATATAATTCATGAAACTTTAGTTCGAATATTTACTTTCACTAGTTTGATTGATAATGAAAGGACCTGAAATCAAAATATTTTATGCTAATCTTTTGATATATATATTCTCTGTCAACTCTAATTTTGTTCCTTTATCTGTACTTAACCACTAAGTATTCTTCAATATTACAGGAAATCACAGGGGCCGCTTTGAAAACCTCTATGTTACATTATGCTTCCTATAGGAACATATACCCACTCTGGGCTTTGGGTGAATACCGTAAGCACGTGCTGCTGCCTAAGAAAAACACTTAGGTTACATTTGGTTGGTGTGGAAGTGACGAGCGAAGAACAATTGCATGGTATTGCGGAAATAAATTCTGACAATAAAACTCTATCGAATATCCTTTTTTTTAAAAAATGGAGTTCAAAATAAATGTTTGTTTGCGAGTTAATCGATCAACAGTTATCACTT
Organism: Salix udensis; assembly: GCA_029204005.1. Lineage (NCBI taxonomy): Eukaryota > Viridiplantae > Streptophyta > Magnoliopsida > Malpighiales > Salicaceae > Salix > Salix udensis. The sequence goes on along the minus strand of CM055022.1, from coordinate 1,637,843 downwards.
CATTTCATCAAATACCTTTGTATGGAATCAAAGATAATTGGTTTGTTATTTTTAAGATTTCCAAGTGACAATTTCCTTCTTTTTTTCTTGACATTGTTATTTAAATTTATGTTCTTTATGCTCATCCCGTTTGAGGATTTGAAATTTTATAGGATGGTGGTAGTTCTTGAGATAGTTTAAAGGTTTTAGTATTAATATAATCATGCATAAAATGACACATTTTTAAATAGAAGGTTAGTATTAATATAATCAAATCATGTTTGTATTTTATAAAATATTAAAATGTAACTTGATCCATTAAATCCATGAGCACTCTAGATGGAATATAGTTAAGATTAATATCTAATATTTTTCCCATCTTATATGCATGATTGTCTTTTTATATAGAAGCTTTGTATCTTCGTGCGTGAAAAATTAAGTCGTTTGCATAAAGATTTAAATTTTAAATATTATGATTTGAAAGAGATTGATAGTATTTAATAGTTAAAATCATTCATAATGAGGTATGGTAATTTGGTGCATTATAATATTAATCTATTACAACAAGATACTCGTCTCCTTGAGTGATTTAATAGAGAAATCATATATTAAAAATCTTTTCTTATAAAATTTCAAAAAACTTTATTTAGAAACAACTACATCTTGCTTAAAAAACAATGATTTATCAGGTATTTTAAAATGTTGTAAGATTATAATTTATTTTAGATCAATATGATAGTAATGAAATTGTTGTTTTTTTCTAAAACAAGAGGGAAAAGAAAAGAAAAGAAAAGGTACTTCCTATAAAAAAAAATATTAATGAAATTAAGAAGAAGAAGAAGAAACTGTAAGGCCTCAACGTTATATATATATATATATATATATATATATATATATATATATATATATATATATATATATATATTGTCCGCGCGTTGCCGCGGGCATTCTTGTATATATAATTTAACATAATTAAATCCACAAAGATAAATTTATATGATATGACTAAATAAAAGTTATAGATTAGGAGATAAAATGTATAAATTTTTAAGTAGAGTTTGTTGCGCAAGCATAGATTATATCTTTTAGAATGTAGGTATTGCGTCATAAAAAATCACAAAAGAGCGCGAACTAACATTAAAAAAAAAGAGCAAAATATTTTTATAAGAAAAAAATGAAAAATTAATCACTAAAATCATCGTTATTATTGTGCAGATAGTAAAATTATAAAAATCATTTAATACAAAGAGCAAATAAAATTAAAAAAAATAAAGGGAAAAAGGAAGCAATATTAATTTAAAATACTATAACAATAGCAACATCGGAGTCTTAACATCTAAAATTATTATTGTTGTTACTATTAAAACAATAAAAATTATCAAATTATACCGAGGAAAAAAAAATAAAAAGCATGAACAAAATAGCAAGCAAGAAAAACAATTAAATTATTATTATTATTATTATTATTATTATTATTGTTATTCTGAAAGAATAAATAAATGAATGAAAGATTAAAAAATTGTAAAAATTACAACAAAAGATCAAACAAAAAAATACAATAAAAACTAAAAATTAGTCATTTAAAAATTACAACAAAAGATCAAACAAAAAAATACAATAAAAACTTATCCACTTCTTCCTTGCAATCGCATAACAGATATGAAAAATGAGAAATATATATTGACATTAGTCATTTAATTTGGTGGTTTTAGATATGTTGAGTGCACAGCATCGATCATTCAAGCTCTTGCTTTGTTTACTCACTTGCATCCCGAACACCGACGGAAAGAAATAGAAACGTCGGTTACTAAAGCAACAAATTACGTCGAAAATGTGCAGATGGCCGATGGTTCCTGGTACAGTGTTTTTCCTCTCACACTCAATTACGTGCTGAAGCTATGAATTTGATAAAAAAAAAAATTTAATTGAACGTTTTTGGTGATTAATTGTAATTAGCTTGGACGGAAAGATATTACATAGTTATCATTTTCTTCTTTGGCATTTCAGGAATACACACCGCTAGAAGGAAACAGATCAAATTAAGTACAAACCGCGTGGACAATGATGGGTTTAATTCATGCAGGGCAGGTTAGACATCAGAACATAAATGCTGTAGTTTAAAATATTATTTATTAATACTAATATGGATGATAGAGTACATATAAAGTTTCAAGCAATATAACTATATATACTTTATTATAACACTATAACCTCCCTATGAAATCAATATCTAATGTATATTTATATTTCTTAAAAAGGGCGAAAGAGATGCAACACCTTTACATCAAGCAGCAAGATTATTGATCAATTCACAGCTTGAAAGTGGTGAATTTCCTCAGCAGGTAATTAGAATTTAACTATAATTTGCATATGAAGAAGTTTTTTGTACTTATGTCCTTTGTTATTGGATCTTATTTTTTACTGAAATATACATGTCCTCGTCACTTATATTAGGTACTAAGCAGAACATCCACTATTAACAGTAAATTTATTTGAAAGATAAAGCTAGAAGTTCAATATATATTTCATTTAATGAGAATTTCCGTCCAGATGGAAATAATTCATGAAACTTTAGTTCAATCAATAGTTTGATTGATAATGAAAGGACCTGAAATCAAAATATTTTATGCTAATCTTTTGATATATATATTCTACATCAACTCTAATTCTGCTCCTATATCTGTACTTAACCACAAAGTATTCTTCAATATTACAGGAAATTACAGGGGCCTCTTTGAAAACCTCTATGTTACATTATGCTTCCTACAGGAACATATTCCCACTCTGGGCTTTGGGTGAATACCGTAAGCATGTTCTATTGCCTAAGAAAAACACTTAGGTTACGTTTGGTTGGTGTGGAAGTGATGAGCAAAGAGCAACAACATGGTTTTTTTGGAAATAAATTATGACAGTAAAACATCATTGAATATCGTTTTTAAAGATTTTGAAGCTCAAAATAAATGTTTGATTGCGAGTTAATCGATCAACAATTATCACCTCATTTCATCAAGACCTTTGTATGGAATCAAAAATAATTGGTTTGTTATTTTTAAGCTTTACAAGTGACAATTTCCTTTTTTTTCTTGACATTGTTATTTAAATTTATGTTCATCCCGTTTGAGGATTTGAAATTTAATAGTTCAGGAGATAGTTTAAAGGTTTTAGTATTAATATAATCATGCATAAAATGATACATTTTATTTTAACAAAATAACATGTATCGGTCCGATAAAAGTAAGATACTAAAAATCATTCATAATATATCTATAACATGTATAATTAGAGTACAAAGCATCAAACATCCAGAGCATATTTGTGTTACGTGAGAAGATTATGTATAAAAGGGGGTTTAACTTCAATTTTCAAGAAATAATAAAATGATCCAAGATCTGAAAGTTTGAAATATAAGCTTGGTAAGAAAATCAAATTTAGTGAGTGAAATTAAATTACTCCCAATAAGCAAAATATTATCAATATAAAAAAGTATATTGAAATTTTTGAAAAGTAATAAAAGCATCAAATTTGGAAACTAACAAGAAAAAAAAAAACAATTTTACTTAGTATGAGCATCCATAAAAATAACAAAATAGCAAAAATATTTAGTGAAACACATAGAAAAGGGTCCTCAAACATCACTAAATATCAATTCAAGATTAGCAAAGGTTTTGTGACTTATACGTTCTCTTTAGTCCTTACGATAGAAACTGATCTCATCAATAATTATGGTCTCACCAATTTTTATTTTTTCGATTGTTATTAAGGTTATTTTTTTAATGTTTACATTTTAATTTGTGTTGGTGATCGTTTAAAAATTGATATTTATTATTTTTTCTCTTTGTTTTTGTAAATTATTTTTATTTATTCTTCAAGTAGAATACCTTATTTTAAATCTAATAATATTTATTTCTGTTTTGTCATTTATTGATTTTTTAATTGCTTTTTTGTTAATATGGTTAGGTGTTGAAATTTTAAATTATTAGGCATTCAAAATAATAATAGTGATTATTTGTAATATTTTTTTCTTATAAATATGTGAGACTAATTATATATTTTGATATTTATTTAATATTAGCACCTTAATATATATACCTAACCTATTTATTATTTTCAGAAAATAATAATTTACTATTAGTATTCTAAAATATTTTTAATATAATAATATGAGGAATAAATCTTAAAAAATAAAAAAATAATAATTTTTTTTAAACAATAATTACGGTGTCATCGATAGTATGACCAATAATAATTAGAATATTAATTATGTATAATAATATTTATAATGACAACTATAATAATTATGAAAAAAATTCATTGGTCAATGTTATTTTTGTGAAAATTACTTTTGTGTCTTTTTTTATGTATGATATTTTAGATCTCATATCACGAAAAAAGATATAGGAAATCACATATAGACAAGACATGTAGAAAAATTGTGCCAAATTATCTACAATAATAAAATAAAAAATTGTCCTGCATTTCGCCACAGTCGTCACTAAATTTTTTAACATGTAACAAAATTGTCAATGGTCCTCAATATATATATATATATATATATATATATATATATATATATATATATATATATATATTATTTTTGGGACTTTTTCCTTAAAAAATAGGAGAGACTAATTATATATTGTGATATTATTTTCATATTAATGTCTTAAAATATATATAAAAAATTGAACTGACTTTTCTTTAAACATCTCACATTAATTTAATCTTAGTGTTCTAAATTTTTTTAATATAATAATATGAAGAAAAAATCTGAAAAAAAATATCTTTGATAAATTTTAGAAGCTGTATTTTTGCTATCTGTCAAATAAATTCATTTGAAAAATAGTTAAAACATGTCCAAAAAACAATTAATATGTTGTAGGCAACAAATAATATATCTTTAGTCAATTTGATAAATTGATGTTTTGCTATCTACCAATTAAATTATATCAAAGTAGTTAAAACAAAACCATCAATCAAATTGTTTGCTGCATAAAACAAATTACTCATCTGTGTTACAATTCAACGATTGTAATTTTACTATTTGCTAATGAAAGTATTCCTGAAACAAATAAAACATACACAACAATCAATCAGTCTGTTACACGGAGCACGTGGCTCATTTTAACAGAATTTTTTCAATTCTAATTGTACAATCTGGCGATTAAATAATTATCTAAACAGTTTTAACAGTAGCAACATTCAATGAGTTTTAGGCAGGGGAAAAAACTCATTTCTAACAAATTCTATCAATTACAATGTTACTAATTAAATACTAAAATAACTAATTACAACAAATATAAAATCAATCAATTTTCTATGTTAAAAAAAACGACAGGGCAATTTCGGTAGTATCTGGCTAGTTGTTGGAGTGAAGATTTCCAACCACTACTAATTACTTTATTGATGTGAAAGGGAAATGATCTGATACTTTTATACTCATTCAAGTAGGTATAATTAAATTATCAGAAGACAATATTTGTTAAATTTTAAATAATATAACTTAAGAAGTTGAAGTTGGTAGGTGAAATAATCCTTCGAAAAATGCATGCTGACCAAAGGGTAATCAGTTTAAATCTCAATGGGCACTTCATAGACTAATATAAATATCCTATAACCTGACGAAACAACCTACTCAGTTTGTAGCCATATTATTGACATGCACAGTGTGGTAAACTTAAGCACAAATTAAGGTCCGGAAAAGTAGGTGAGAGTAGGAAATGTGGAAGCTTGAGGAGGCAGAGCGCCATGATCCATGGCTGGTTAGCACCAATAATTTTGTTGGAAGACTTGTCTGGAAATTCGATCCTGATCTCGGAACCCCGGAGGAACGTGCAGAGGTAGAAAAAGCTCGAGAGAAATTCTCTCAGAACCGATCTCATGTCAAAGCAAGCAGTGATGTTCTCAAGAATTTGCAGGTGATGTCTCTAACTTTCCTGTCATGTTATACACGCATGCAGAAACTCTCCTGTCAGGTGATCATAAAGCAAAACCAGACGTGAGTTGAGTTGAGTTGAGTGTGTTTGCATGCCCCATGCTTCATCTCTAGAGCTTCAATTTCATGTCAAATTTATTGAAAAGTAATACCTTTCTTCTTTAATTAAAGCAATGGCTGTTTCAAGCTGGTTGAGTAGTTCAATGGCTATATATATATATATATATATATATATATATATATATTCAAGTTTAATTCACGTGCCCAACTAAGATCATTACCATATATATATATATATATATTCAAGTTTAATTCACGTGCCCAACTAAGATCATTACCATATATATATATATATATATATATATATATTCAAGTTTAATTTACGTGCCCAACTAAGATTATTACTATATTTACAGATTTCATTGATCTTATCATCTATTGTGTTTTCATTGAGCTCGATAATGCAGCTTATCAGAGAGAATGGGATCGATCTGAGTATACCGTCAGTGAGAGTGGGAGACAGAGAGGAAATAAGCTGTGAAAAAGCAGAAATTGCGTTGAGGAAAGCTGTTCGGTTCACTTCAGCATTACAAGCAAGGGATGGGCACTGGCCTTCCGAATTTTCAGCCCTCCTGTTCTTGCAGCCTTTCTTGGTACGTCCTGATTTAAGAATGCTGTTCGTACAATTTTTTTTAATGTGAATTTTTTTTTTAAAATCATTTGCACAAAACAATCTTTAAATATATAATGTCTTCAGGTGCTCGTCCACTTCCTAGGTGGGTGCATTTTGCACGTGATATGTATGATCTGATTGTGATTAATATTGTACCTGCTTGGTGCGTCTTGCATGTGATGTGACTTGTTGGTATTCAATTTTTTATTTTATTTTAAAAATAATTAAAATTTCAAAAAACAATAAATCTCAAAAATATATTTTGAACGTAATTATATTGTTTTCGGCGTTTTTTTTTATAAAGAATTTAAAATTAAAAACAAAAGAGAAAAAATATATATTTGATTTTTAGTTACTGTAAAGAGAGTACCAATTTGTAAATTAAAAACTCTCTCACCAAACAAACTATTTTTTTAATTAAATAGTTTGTCAAAGAATTATCTCATTTAAGAGCTTTAGACAAGATCTCAAGATATAATTTATATTTTTTTTTAACACATCTCCTCAAGTGAAAGCTTTTTGGACTTAAAACTTGCACACAAACCCACAATTGTTAGATCTAGAATTTCATAGCATAAAGAAATTATGTTCATGTCTAATTATCAAGAACGCATAAACTGCATAAACTATAAAGTGGAAGCGTACCTGAATCCATATCCAGAAGTCGCTATTTAGAGTTATACGGATGACCTTCCAGATTAACACGTTCTCCTTTGAGAGCCCTTTGATTCTCTTTACCTTAACCTTATTTTCTCTCTGATGATGGGATATCAGTGTGAGAATGAATTAACATGTGTAATCTGGGGATCATGACCCTATATATAGGTAACTGGGTACCTTTTGGTATTCATGCCTTTTGACATTCCTATTTTAGTCCATCACTAAAATAAGAATAATCTTTTAATCTCTACACATTAAAGGTCCACACCCTATTAGATACACTAAAAAACCCAATTGCCTAAAATACTTAGCAGATAATTTTTAATTAGGCTTCACTTTATTTGACAGTCCACAAACACATAATTATTCTCATATAAGCCCAACATTGGATTAATGATCCAACAATCTCCCACTTGGACTATATGTATAACCTTATAATTATGTTTTGCAAAAATAACCAAATGAGCCCAACCTTTGTTGTCATTAACAAATGTATCTATAACCAATTTGGTCCAGTAATCATACCAGCATAGGATCTATGCGGTCTTCGTTACAATCAACGTAACTCAACCTATCAAAGGTTACGTATGCCAATACAGCTAAATGACATAAATTATGATGTAAATGTGTAGCATGGAAATTTCATGCAATATGATCTTAACATGCCTATTTCCAATTAGTCCACCTTAAACCTTAATGAGATCAAACCATACTAAAATCAGAGTTTAAATTAAACCAAAGATTTTATTTCTGCAGAAAATAACCTCATAAATATTCATAAACTGAAAATTTGTCTATTATAAAAGCATCTGAAATTACAAACTCCCTTTAAAACTGAATATCATCAATTGTCAAAACACTCATACGAGTAGTATGCTCATGAAACATTTTGGGTCACAATTCCTTAGTAAACGGACCCGCAACCATGGAGTTTGTACCGATATGCTCTATAGACAACTGGCCACTCTAAACTCTTTCTTTAACAACTAGGAACTTGATGTTTATATGCTTCAACTTTAATGAGCTCCTATTGTAATTAGAATATAAAACTGCTGACTTATTGTCACAAAATAACTTTAGTGGTCTTTCAATATCATCCACTATGCGCAGCCCCATGACAAAATTTCACATTCATACTCCATGATTGGATGCCTCATAACATGTTATGAACTCTGTTGTCATCGTGGAAGAGACTATAAGTGACTGTTTAACACTCTTCCAGGAGACAACACCTCCAGCCAGCATGTAAATATAGCCTGATGTAGATTTATACTATCTTGGCATCTAGCGAAATTGGAGTCGTTATACCCAATGATCTCCAGATTAGCCAAACTCCGATATGTGAGCATGTAGTCTTTTGTTCTCTGTAAGTACTGTAAGACACGTTTAGCTGCTTTCCAATGGTCTATTCCTGGATTGCTTAAATATCTGCCCAGTATCCCAGTAATGTACGCAATATCCGGACGCGTACAAACTTGAGCATATATTAGACTCCATACTACTGAAGCATAGGGAATCTTCTGCATTTTCTTTTTCTCAAAATCATTCTTAGGGCACTGATTGAGACTAAATTTGTCTCCCTTAGCCACAGGGATATCTCCTGATCTACAATCTTGCATGCCATATCTCTTAAAAACCTTTTCAATATAGCTCTTTTGTGACAATCCAGGAATACCTCGAGAGCGATCTTGGTATATCTAAATGCCTAATATAAAAGAAGCTTCATCAAGATCTTTCATATCAAAATTCTTAGCTAGAAATTTCTTGGTTTCATGCAATAAGCCTATATTGCTGCTGGCAAGCAAGATGTCATCGACATACAAATCCAAGAAAATATATTTACTCCCACATAACTTATGGTATATACAATCATGGACCAAATTCATCTCAAAACCAAACGAGATGATCACTTGATGAAACTTGAAATGCCATTGTCGAGATGTTTGTTTGAGTCCATAGATTGATTTCTTAAGTTTGCAAACCATATTCTTTGGGTCTCCAGACATAAATTTTTCTGGTTGCAACACTGTCTTTACATCCATCTGATATAACTCAAGATTGAAATGTGCCATCAATGCCATTATAATTCTGAAAGAGTCTTTTGAAGATACCGTAGAGAAAGTCTCCTTATAATCGATACATTCTTTCTATGTAAAGCCCTTTGCAACAAGACATGCCTTGTACTTCTCCACATCACCTTTCGAATCCCTTTTGATCTTAAATATCCATTTGCAACCAATGGGTTTCACACCTTCAGGTAATGGGACAAGATCTCACACGTTATTGTCTTTCATTGACTTAATATTGTCATTCATAACATAAATCCATTTTTGAGAGTTAGAACTTTCAATGGTTATGTCGCGACGATGTTTTTTTACGCGTTTCGCTCCCCGCCATCCCCCGATTGGGGAGACAACGGTGTGCGGTGAAAATGAGGGGTTTGTTTTATAATCGTAAAATTGCGACTATAATTATTAGGAGTCGCCACTTAGTATTAAGGTTACTACGAACCTAGTGGTCAGCGAGAGTCTTGGGTAAGAGGACTTGTTGTGCAAGGGGAAGACGCATCACCCCCAGTGCACCCTACCTAAGCCAAGCTGCATTGTTGTTTGATTATTTTTCCTAAGTTTGATTTTTTTTGTCTTTTCTAAAGTTCGACGTAGATCCCTCTTCGTGAGAGAATCTCTACCTCGTTAGGAGTTTGAAAGACTAACCAAAAGAATTTTACACTGCTTTAAAAAAAAAAAATTTGTTTTGTTTGCGGGTGTACTTTACAATGTAATTTTACACCGCAATAAAAAAATCTTTTTTAGTATCTACAAGTGTACTTTACAATGTAATTTTACATCGAGATAGCTAAAACAAAAATATTTTTTAATTTTTTTTGATATTTTGGCCAAATTCCAAAGGATAATCATAAACCGGTTACGATATCTAATTTTCGTTTTAAAATATGAGAAAGATGCAACATATTTTTTTACGAAGAATAAACATGGAAAAATCTTGGAATTCAGCCGTATGCACGAAAACAAATATATATTTTTTAATAATATTTTTTGATTTTTTTTAAAATAATAAAAATTAAAAATGTCGGGCTGGGCCTAGCCCACCCAAATGGGCCGGCCCACCCAAGGGCCTAACCATGTGAGACTTGGGCTGGGCTGGACCCGGCCAGCCAACTGGGCTGGGCCGAGAGCAGCCCAGCTCACTACGCAGCAAATATATATTTTACACGCTGCATGCAGCGTGTACAGTAGAAATGGTGGTCGGCCGACCACCACGAGGGGCTTACCTGCCATTGCCACCGGATAGAGGAGATCGAGGTGGTTCTTTCTGTCATCGTGGCGTCCGAAACGGAGGCCCGTGGTGGCCGGAATGAGCTGTTGAAGCGGCTGGACTGTGCTGGAACCGTTGCTGCTCCTCGTCCCTGTTGCTGCTGCTGCTTGCCGGAGCTGGAGAAGAAAGCTGGGCTTGCTGCAGGGGAGCTTATGGAGGTCGCCGGGAACTGACTGGAGCAGGAAGAGAGGGCTGTCGTGATTGTGGCTGCTTCTAGTTGAGAGAGAGAGACAGCGTCGGGGAGAGAGAAAGGAGCAGGTGCAAGGCTGAGAGAGAGCTGACAGTGCAAGGCTTAGAGAGCGGGCTGAAAGTGAAGATGGAGAGGGAGAGCTGACGGTGCAAGGCTGACGGTGAAGGGTTGCTGCTGCCACTACCGGAGCTGGGGAAGAAGAGCTGTCCCTACCGGCGTTGAGGAAGACGAAGATGCTGTCCTGCTGGCAGTGGGAAGCTTACGTCTTCTTCTCCTCTGTTAACGATCCTCCCCCCTCCTCACTGTCCCAAAAATTTCTCCCGTTAATTATTCCCTTGTCTGTGAATTATTTCTCCAGTTTTCACCCCGGTTTGATGCTATTTCCTCAGCCTTTTCTCCCAAGCTTTTCGTCTGTCTTCGCCTCCTCACAAACCCACAATTGTTAGATCTAGAATTTTATAGCATAAACAAATTATATTCATGTCGAATTATCAAGAACGCGTAAACTGTATAAATTATAAAGCGGAAACATACCTAAATTCATATCCGGAAGTCGTTATCTAGAGTTGTACGGATGACCTTCCAGATTAACACGTTCTCATTTGAGAGACCTTTGATTCTCTCTACCTTAGCCTTATTTTTCTCTCTGATGATGGGATGTTAACGTGAGAATAAATTAACAGGTGTAATCTGGGAACATGACCCTATATATAGGTAACCGAGTACCTTTTGGTATTCATGTCTTTCGGCATTCCCACCCTTTGATATTCCTATTTTAGCTCATCACTAAAATATAAATAATCTTTTAATCTCTATACATTAAAGGTCCACACCTATTAGATACACCAAAAAACCCAATTGCCTAAACATACTTAGCAGATTATTTTTAATTAGGCTTCACTTAATTTGACAATCTACAAACACATAATTATTCTCATATAAGCCCAACATTGAATTAATGATCCAACAACAATACTTTACACTTGATTTTTATCAAATAGAATAAGAATTGTGAGATTCGAACTCGTGACCGTTGAGTTAAGAAAATTCTAATACTATATCATGAAATCATCTCATCTAAAAACTCAAGCTATTAAGTGAGTCTCCAAAATATAATTTATATTATTGTATAAGATAGTCTCCAATTAATTTATTCAATTCAAACTCTTTTTCTTTTTGTCATGTTATGAAGTGATTGCTTTCATATATATATATATATATATATATATATATATATATATATATATATATATATATATATATAAATTGGTGGTTGTACCACACATAAGAAAATAAAAAAAAAACACACACTAGAAACAAACTTTTATTTTTTTTGAAACGAGAAACAAACTTTTATCTCTCCCATATAATGGTGATTTTTTCCTAAGTCGGCAGATCAAGTTGGCTAAATGAATTCCAGCAACTTGATCAGAGAAGCAAAGAGAAGTTCGAGGGGCATCTGATGCACGTCTAATAAGCCTGCATATTCACATTTATTCTGTACTTGAAAAAATAATTCATGTCAATAAATATTAATTAAAATTGGCACATGTATATGCGGGTCTCACAAATTAAAATCATGATCTAATAGCTCATAATTTTCTTCATTTTTTCTTGTTATTTTTCCATATTATTTATCATTCCTTTTAAAAGTCAACTGCCTTACGTATTCTACACTTAAATAGTTAATTAAAACATATTAAGTTGAGCACTTCCTCCAAATATATTTTGAATATCAAGTAAGCTGCAGCCCCGAATTTTTAATTATAAAAGATTAAGATCTAAGAAGGGATGATTATAATTCATTAAGTGATGGCATTTTTGTTGGTACATCGAAAAAAAGAAGAAGTAATTAGTGATGGTTAAGTGTTTGAAATGCAGGTTATCGCTCTGGAAATTACTGGAACCCTAAACACAATCCTCTCATCTGAACATAAAAGGGAGATGGTTCGATACATCTATAATCATCAAGTAAGTACATGATATCAACAGGAGAAAGCCCTGCTTCTCCACCATGGAGACCACCGTACACTTCAAGTTTTAGGGTTCTCCACCATGGAGACCACCGTACACTTCAAGTTTTAGGGTTTGAAGCGTATATGTGCATATACACACTCTCTAGTTCGAGTTATACCATGCACTTCTTGTAAGGATCTGGGATAACCGGGGTTTTACTCGCTCATCTGCACTCACAAGTGCAGTTTCCGGGGATGGGATTTCCTCGGACCTAAAAAAATAATATAAACACAGACAGGGACACTAACAATTGATTGGTTGATTTGCAGAATGACGATGGGGGATGGGGCTTCCATGTTGAAAGCCACAGCATAATGCTATGCACAGCACTTAACTATGTGTCCTTACGTTTGCTCGGAGAAGAACCTGAAGGAGGCAAAGATGGAGCTGCGGCGAAGGCCCGTAAATGGATACTTGATCATGGAGGTGTAACAATGATATCTACCTGGGGAAAATATTTTCTTTCGGTAAATAATCAGCAAATATATATACTCAGCCTGATTACCTCCATCTCTATATCATGACTATATTTATGCAGCTAGTCAAATCTTTGAATTTATTTATTTTCCAATAAAACTAAGCATTGAAATATTTATTGATTGTGTAGTTGATTGGATTTGTTAGAGTATAATATAATCATATTCTGGGGTCTCACCTACAAGCTTAAGCTTTTAGGTGAGATGGTTCCTTAACATGGTATCAGAGCCTTGTTGACCCAGCGGTCACGAGTTCGAATCTCACCATCCCCATTCTATTTGATAAAAACCAAGCACAAGGTGATATGGGCTTGTGCAAGTTTCAAGCCCAAAGGGCTTTCACTTGAGGGGGTGTGTTAGAGTATAATATAATCATATTCTGGGGTCTCACCTACAAGCTTAAGCTTTTAGGTGAGATGGTTCCTTAACAGGATTATATGAGTGGTCTGGCTGCAATCCAGTGCCTCCGGAATGTTTGCTTCTCCCATCGTTCCTTCCTTTCAATACAGGTAAAGAAGGTTTGGACTGCAGCTATTGTGAGAAACTGTAATGGTAAACTCGATTAGAGAATTCAGTATTTTTTTTTTAAATGAACCCAGTTCATCGGACAAGAAAAACCCCATAATTGTTTTAATAGTTTATGCAAACATTGGACCAAGTTCATATAATAATCTAGGTAAATTAAAATTACAATGCCCTTCTTGGTACGTCAATTATTCTTACTATTCAAAAGTGTGAAAATATGAATAAAATGCTACAAAAATACCTTTCACCATATCTTAAGGAGATTAAATACTCTATATTTTCTCGAATATTGAGTGCTTTATGCACCTTCTCCCTTTGATTAATTGATTAATTAATCACTCACACAATGCAGGAAACTTATGGTGTTACTTTCGCACGGTTTACATTCCCTTGGCTTACTTGTATGGTAAGAAATTTGTGGCACCCATCACCGATCTCGTTATATCACTAAGAGAAGAACTCTACATTGAACCATATGGTGAAGTAGATTGGACTACAGCTCGCAATTCATGTTTGAAGGTAATTAATTTGTCACTACTACTGTTTTCCCTTTTTTTTTATATAAATTTAGGTTTCCAGACCAATTTAAGTGCATCTCAAATAATCCTACAGGCCCTAAAGTTAATGACCATGTAAGTCTCAAATGACTATCATATTAGCAAGCCTAGAACTTGAACTATTTATGAAGCATCTTCGATTGGGTTGTGATAAAAAAAAATTATGAAGCATTTTGAGAAATATTTTCCAAACAAGCCGGTAGTTAATAATAAAATCAAATGAAATTGTTTTGGATGCAGAAGGATCTATACAAGCCTCACTCTCTCACAGAAAATGTCTTAAGTAGTGTACTCTATTACTTTGTGGAGCCACTCTCTACACTTTGGCCTTTCTCGAAGCTAAGAGAGAAAGCACTGGCAAGAGCAATGAGGCTTATTCGATATGAAGATGAGCACACTGGATATTTGACTCACGCTGCTGTCGAAAAGGTAAGGGATATGTATATAGACTATATATGCTGAAGTTGATTTCTAGGTTTTAAAAACAAATCAGGCTATTTTCTTGGTGAAATTAACATCAATTGTTTCAAAATGTTCGCATTAATCCCAATAAAATAATGTTTTCGGGCTTGACAACATTTGCAATGCCTGGGAAGCTCTATAAACAGGCATTGAATTAATCATCTGATTAATCATGAAGTCTGGTAACTTCAAAAAATAATGTTACTCATAATACAATGATTTAAAGTTGATCGAAGACGATGAAGGTGGTTCGTAAGCTTACAAAACTCTGGTTAGGTAAGGATCCTTTGGAAATTAAGTTAGTAAATATACGAGGGAGCGGATATATATGAGTAGAGAAGATCAATTAAGTACTTAAATGGCTCTCTCAAATTCTTAACTAGTCATTTCATGCTTGGTTCACATATCAAAATTTCAGAGTTTGAACATGATCGCCAATTGGGTTGAGGATCCTACTCAAGATGCACTCAAGCGTCACCAAGCTACAGTCCCTGAGAGCTTGTGGGTTGCTGAAGATGGAATGAAAGTGAAGGTTATCTGATCTCATCCTCATTTATTAGAATATTTTTTTCCAACATCGAAGAATTGCTGAATATTAAATGTGCTAATTATAATTATTATTTTTTTTGTATTTGGGGGGGGGGACATAGAATTTGGGTTCCCAGCTGTGGGATTCTGTTTTTGTTACTCAAGCAATTATTGCAAGCAATCTCACTGATGAATATGGCTCAACTCTCCGAAAGCCTTCAATTTCATCAAGCTTTCACAGGTTAAATTTCTGTCCTGCTGGTTTTATAAACCACATAACTTGGTATGCTAACCTTGTTTCATATATATTTATATTAGCATTGCCTAATAATTAATGTAAAAATATGTACGTATTTGGTTTCCCATATTTAGAATCCATAAACTGTTTTGGTTCAAGGCCATTTAAGTTAATTCATTAACTTTCTAAGAAAAAAGTTTAATTTGTATAAACATTAAAATTAACGAATATAGATTTAATTCATCTATTAATTAGATGTCTGTTTTTTTTTTGGTTTCAATACGAAATCATAGATCCGGAAAAACCCATCTGGAGATTTTCAGAGCACTTATCATAAAATTTGTAAAGGATCATGGTCTATTTCTGTCAAAGATCAAGGTTGGCAAGTCTCAGACTGCACAGCTGAGGCACTAAAGGTATTTCTAATATTGAGCAACACCTTATAATTATTGTTGTTGTTTTCAGCGTAACACAAATGATTAACAAATATTGCAGGGTTTTTTTTCTTCTTATAACCGGAGTCTCCGTCCAGTTTACACGCATCACAACTAATTTTCGGACCCACTGAAATTGCAGGCTTTACTCTTGTTATCACAGATGCCAGCAGACATTGTTGGCGACACACTTGAAGTGGATCAGCAGTTATATGAAGCAGTGGATTTCCTTCTTACCTTGCAGGTGAAATTGAGTGCACTTGACTTGTCCTGTTAGATTTCAGTGTATGATATCGTCTGTCTATATATAAGGTCTTTGTTTCGTTCCCTAAATTAACCGTGTTTGATCCTAGAGCGAAAATGGTGGGTTTTCAGCTTGGGAGCCAGCAACATCACCACAATGGATGGAGGTGATCATTGCTTACAAAACATATATATATAACACAACATTCTCTGAAACAAGAAAAAGTAATTCTCTCTACTGCTCTTTTTTTCCTTAGATGTTGAATCCTACAGAAGTATTTGGTGCTGTCATGGTGGAAACTGAGTATGAAATTATCCACTTCTTCCTTGCGTTAACTTTGGTTATTTTATTATATTTAGCCTGCGTGCACGAGTACTGCACATGCAAGCGCATAACAGATACGAAAAATGATGAGCCATATATATATGTTGACATTTTTTCATATCTGTTGTTTAATTTGGTGGTTTTAGATATGTTGATTGCACAGCATCGATCATTCAAGCTCTTGCTTTGTTTACTCACTTGCATCCCGAACACCGAAGGAAAGAAATAGAAACGTCGGTTGCTAAAGCAACACATTACGTCGAAAATGTGCAGATGGCCGATGGTTCCTGGTGCAGTATTTTTCCTCTCACGCATTTACGTGCTGAAGCTATGAATTTGATCCAAAAATTGTTGATTTGTGCCCCTGTAACATTCTACCAACAGGTATGGAAACTGGGGGATCTGCTACACATATGCGACATATCTCGTGCTTCGTGCACTGGCAGCAGTCGGAAAGACACATCGCAACAGCGAAGCTGTGTGCAGAGGCTGTGATTTCTTACTCTCAAAACAGCTTGAGTCAGGAGGCTGGGGAGAGAGCTATCTTTCTTGCCGAAACTTTGTAAATCTTTTTACTTTAATTGAATGTTTTTGGTGATTAATTATAATTAGCTTGGACAGAAACATATTACATAGTTATCATTTTCTTCTTTGGCATTTCAGGAATACACACCGCTAGAAGGAAACAGATCAAATTTAGTACAAACTGCGTGGACAATGGTGGGTTTAATTCATGCAGGGCAGGTTAGGCATCAGAACATAATTTTCTAATACTATTATGAAGCAATATAGTAATATGGAAGATAAAGTGTATATATAAAGCTATGAAATCAATATCTAACGTATATTTTCCAAATTTATATCTCTTAAACAGGCGGAAAGGGATGCAACACCTTTACATCAGGCAGCAAGACTATTGATCAATTCACAGCTTGAAAGTGGTGAATTTCCTCAGCAGGTAATTAGAATTTGACTATAATTTGCATATGAAGAAGTTTTTTTTAGTTATGTCCTTTGTTATTGGGTCTTATTTTTTACTGAAACTATACATGTCCTCATCACTTAAATTAGGTTCTAAGCAGAACATCCACTATTAACAGTAAATTTATTTGAAAGACAAAGCTAAAAGTTCAATATATATATATATATATATATATATATATATATTCTCCGTCAACTCTAATTTTGCTCCTATATCTTCTGTACTTAACCACAAAGTATTGTTCAATATTACAGGAAATCACAGGGGCCTCTTTGAAAACCTCTATGTTACATTATGCTTCCTACAGGAACATATACCCACTCTGGGCTTTGGGTGAATACCGTAAGCACGTGCTACTGCCTAAGAAAAACACTTAGGTTACACTTGGTTGGTGTGGAAGTGACGAGCGAAGAACAATTGCATGGTATTTCGGAAATAAATTCTGACAATAAAACTCTATCGAATATCCTTTTTAAAAAAAATTGGAGTTCAAAATAAATGTTTGTTTGCGAGTTAATCGATCAATAGTTATCACTTCATTTCATCAAATACCTTTGTATGGAATCAAAGATAATTGGTTTGTTATTTTTAAGATTTCCAAGTGACAATTTCCTTTTTTTTCTTGACATTGTTATTTAAATTTATGTTCTTTATGCTCATCCCGTTTGAGGATTTGAAATTTTATAGGATGGTGGTAGTTCTTGAGATAGTTTAAAGGTTTTAGTGTTAATATAATCATGCATAAAATGACACATTTTTAAATAGAAGGTTAGTATTAATATAATCAAATCATGTTTGTATTTTATAAAATATTAAAAGGTAACTTGATCCATTAAATCCATGAGCACTCTAGATGGAATATAGTTAAGATTAATATCTAATATTTTTCCCATCTTATATGCATGATTGTCTTTTTATATAGAAGCTTTGTATCTTCGTGCGTGAAAAATTAAGTCGTTTGCATAAAGATTTAAATTTTAAATATTATGATTTGAAAGAGATTGATAGTATTTAATAGTTAAAATCATTCATAATGAGGTATGGTAATTTGGTGCATTATAATATTAATCTATTACAACAAGATACTCGTCTCCTTGAGTGATTTAATAGAGAAATCATATATTAAAAATCTTTTCTTATAAAATTTCAAAAAACTTTATTTAGAAACAACTACATCTTGCTTAAAAAGCAATGATTTATCAGGTATTTTAAAATGTTGTAAGATTATAATTTAGTTTAGATCAATATGATCGTAATGAAATTGTTGTTTTTTTCTAAAACAAGAGGGAAAAGAAAAGAAAAGGTACTTCCTATAAAAAAATATTAATGAAATTAAGAAGCAGAAGCAGAAGCAGAAGAAGAAGAAACCGTAAGGCCTCAACGTTATATATATATATTGGAATATCAATAATAAAGATTTTGATCGCACTCTTCTTCTTGATCTAAGTATAGCTGCAAGGCATGAAACCATCAATCATGAATTAAAACTTAAAGAAAAATACAATTATAAAATAGCAACCGGTAACTGTTTGAACATAAACCAAAAATAAAAATAGGAGTTTGCTTCGCAGATGAGAGGCTACATGAACATACATTTGACTCACAGTAGGTGTAATAATTAATGGTTAGCTTCTTATTTAATATTATAATTCTAAATTACAGAAGCTCAGTATTAAAAGGTACTAGATTTGGGTTTTCCCCCTAAGTAGAACCTATTTATTGTTATTACTTTTAAAATATATATTTTTTATTTATTTCAAATTTTTTAATATATATATATATATAATGTATTTTCAAGAAAAAAACGTAAAGGAGTGATTTTTTTTTAATCAGGGCCCTACCTCCTTTTATCAATGGAGTCCGTTCTCGGAAAGACCATCTCGCTTAGGACCACAGCACCCCCCGTCAGAAGCCTTTCATCCCAATTCCCATGTGTGCAACACAAATGGTCGATTATATTGGTTAGAAACCATTTCTTTTATATTATATTTATTTTGTTGTGTTTCAAATATCTTAATTAAAAGTTTAGTTGAAAGTGAAAGCTCTCTTAATTGAAAGTGCGACTAGGAAGTTGCTGTCGTGACAAGGTCACTGTATATTTAGGTTTGGACAGTGGACGATTCAAGTCTAATTATAATTAATATCTTGGCCCTGCTAACTAGTCATCTAGGTTTTATAAATTATAAATCCAATCCTATGTGTTTTAAATATGTTTATGTTTTGGTTGTTTTTTTTATTTATCAATTTTATGTTTATTTTTCTCAATTTGTTTCCTTCTCTCCTTTGTTGGGAAATAGAAATAGAAATAGAAAATAGAGGATACTTCTACTTGAAAATTATAAACCTCAACTTCCATGTCCCCTATAACACTAAATTCTAAACTCTTTTTACAGCCATATAATTTTATTTTTTTCCATATCTTCACAAACTATTTTGAGTTCCCTAAAGTTTCCATCTTAGCAACAGTGTTATAAACATCCTTTTGCTGTCTTCGTTCAACTTCAAAAGAATCCAAGAAGAAACTTGCGCACTTGTCAATGACTCGACATGCACCATGATGGTTGACATGTCTTAAGATGGTATTCTAGTTAGCGCTGCAGGATCAGCACCGTCGAGCATTTCCCACATATTTTGGCCGTGAAGCCTCGCCGTTCTGCTTTTTCCGACGAGAGAAAAAATATGAATTGAATAGACAGCTGGACTTGGATCTGAAAAAAGGAGTGGTGGTGTTTTTCTATCTCTCAATGTTACATAGGGTTTGGTAGAAGTTTATGCTACCTGTGGTTAGCATCTACGTTCCACAATTTCAAGACTTGCATTTAATTCTTTGATTTTTTGTTTGAGGGCCGAAACGGCACAGGTTAAATCATATCGGTATATTTTGACTGGTATTTAACTGGAAAATATGGAATAAACTAGAATTTAAATAGAGATAAAAATAATATTATTTTATCTTATTTTTTTAACTAGTAGGAAATATTTCTGCAATTTCGGTTGAAACGAAACGAAACTGACAACCATTGTTTAAGGACCTATATATATATATATGAAATGGATCATAGATATAAGTTGATTAATTGAATGTTTGGAAGCATGATTGATGTTATTTTTAAAATATTTTTTATTTAGAAATACATCAAAATAATAATTTTTTAATTTTTTTAAATCAACACATGAAATTTTAATTTTTTTGAAAAATATTTTTAAAACACAATAACAACATTGACTAAATACAGTAAGTTGTTAGTAGAGGCCAAAAAACACACAAGTATAGAACTAGGGCGGATATAATGGATCTGGTTACACGTCAACTAGAAACTAGTTTTATAAAATAAAAATTATAAAACATTTTTTAATATTTATTTTTATCAAAAACACGTAATCCCGCGTAGCCTTGTACGATGGTAGCTGTGGTTTATTACAATTCTGGAAGGATCGATTGTACGATGAACAGATAAATTGTTGCTCTATTAATGAAATAATTAGCTACTTGTTGCAGAGGAGATTAATGGAGACACCAACCACTGACTAATTACCTTATTGATGTGAAAGGGAAATGATCTGATACATTTATACTTAAATAAATATATTAAAATAATTTATTTTTATTTTTTAAAATTATTTTTCTATAATAGTACATGAAAATATTTAAAAAAATATTATTTTGTTTAAATTTAAAGTACAAAAATTAAAATTAAAATTAAAATTACTTTTTTAAAAAAAACACTTTTAAAATTTAGTGACAAATAATACCTACCTAACATCAAGGTTTAGTTGGCAAACAACATAGACTTTATAGAATAATATAAATATCTTATAACCTGACGAAACAACCTCCTAAGTTTGTAGCCATCTTATTGACAGGCACAGTGTGGTAAACTGAAGCACAAATTAAGGTCCGGAAAAGTAGGCGAGAGTAGGAAATGTGGAAGCTTGAGGAGGCAGAGCGCCATGATCCATGGCTGGTTAGCACCAATAATTTTGCTGGAAGACAAGTCTGGAAATTCGATCCTGATCTCGGAACCCCGGAGGAACGTGCAGAGGTAGAAAAAGCTCGAGAGAAATTCTCTCAGAACCGATCTCATGTCAAAGCAAGCAGTGATGTTCTCAAGAATTTGCAGGTGATGTCTCTAACTTTCCTGTCATATTATTCACGCATGCAGAAACTCTCCTGTCAGGTGATCATAAAGCAAAACCAGACCTGAGTTGAGCTGAGTTCAATTCACGTTCCCAACTAATTAAGATCATTACCATATATATAATACTCCTTCTGATCATGAGCTTGTCCAGCAGATTTCATCGATCTTATCATCTATTGTGTTTTCATTGAGCTCGATAATGCAGCTTATCAGAGAGAATGGGATCGATCTGAGTATACCGTCAGTGAGAGTGGGAGACAGAGAGGAAATAAGCTGTGAAAAAGCAGAAATTGCGTTGAGGAAAGCTGTTCGCTTCACTTCAGCATTACAAGCAAGGGATGGGCACTGGCCTTCCGAATTTTCAGCCCTCCTGTTCTCGCAGCCTTTTTTGGTACGTCCTGATTTAAGAATGCTGTCCGTACAGTTTTTTTAATGTGAGAAATATTTTTAATTTAAAAAAAAAAAATCATTTAAAAAGAGACAACCTTTTCACCCTGCCCAAAACACTCCTTAAATATAATATCTTCAGGTGCTCGTCCACTTCCTAGTTGGGTGCATTTTGCATGTGAGTAATATTGTACAAACTTTCTATGTCTTGCATGTGATCGTATCTCTTAGAGTAGTTTGTCATTATATTTTAAAAATATTTTTGAAAAACGATAATTTTTTTATTTTATTTTAATTTTTATTATTATAAGATAATTTAATATATTAATAAAAAAATTAAAAAATATTATTTTAATATATTTATAAATTTTAA
Organism: Salix udensis; assembly: GCA_029204005.1. Classification (NCBI taxonomy): domain Eukaryota; kingdom Viridiplantae; phylum Streptophyta; class Magnoliopsida; order Malpighiales; family Salicaceae; genus Salix; species Salix udensis. Next base: position 1,615,388 of record CM055022.1, on the reverse strand, counting down.
AAACAATTTTAAACTCGAGTCAATTTGTCACTAGTACTGAAAAAAGAAAGAGAGAGGAGGAGGGATTGGAGCTTTGGAAGCCGAAGGCTTAGATCTCCTTCCTCGAAAAGCATGAAAGAGCACCGCCAATAGAGAAACACATAAAAGTTCGAGGGGCATCAGATTTTGGGTCACGTCTAATAAGCCTGCATGTTCACATTTATTTTATACTTAAAAAAATGATTCATGTGCTATCAAAATCGTGATTTTGATCTAATATGGAATTAATTTCTGAAATTGGATTATAAAATTATAAAATTGTACATAAAATATTTTTGTATAAAAATTATAAAATCATAGCTAAAATTATATAGATAAAAAAATCATAAAATCGTAAGTAAAATATTTATGAATACAATATAACATTATTATAGCCATAAGACTTCATTAGTTAAAGTTCGTACATGATTTAAAATAACTTGAAAATACATTACAAAACAATTATGTCCATAAAATTTCATTAGATAAAAACTAACAAATTTAAAACAAAGATTCTGTTATATTATGGAATATAAAAATGGAATATAATATTTCAGTTTCGAGTGAAATGAAACAATTAAGATTAAGATTAAGATAAATATAGGTGTCATAGATTAAAATCATGATTTAATAGCTCATAATTTTCTTGTTATTTTCCATATTATTTATCATTTCTTTTAAAAGTCAACTACCTTACGTATTCTACACCTAATAATTAATTAAAACATATTAAGTTGAGCATTTCCTCGAAATATTATCAAAATATATTCCGAGTATCAAGTAAGCGCGCAGTAGCCCCCAATTTATATCATAAAAGATTAAGATCGAAGAAGGGATTATCATAATTCATTAAGTAATGGCATTTTTTTTGGTACATCGAAAAAAATACTAGGAGATAATTAAGTGATGGCTAAGTGTTTGAAATGCAGGTTATTGCTCTGGAAATTACTGGAACCCTAAACACAATCCTCTCATCTGAACATAAAAGGGAAATGGTTCGATACATCTATAACCATCAAGTAAGTACATGATATCAATAGGAGAAAGTCCTGCTTCTCCAATGTGGAGAGTGTAAGGGACCATACACTTCATGTTTTAAGGGTTTGACGAAAGATAGTTGATCAGAGGGGACTAGTTCTTCCATTATCAATAGTCCTACTTGATTTGCAGAATGACGATGGGGGATGGGGCTTACATGTTGAAAGCCAAAGCATAATGCTATGTACAGCACCTAACTACGTGTCCTTGCGTTTGCTCGGAGAAGAACCTGAAGGAGGCAAACGATGGAGCTGTGGCAAAGGCCCGTAAATGGATACTTGATCATGGAGGTGTAGCAATGATACCTACCTGGGGAAAATATTTTCTTTCGGTAAATGATCAGAAAATATATATACTCAACCTGATTACCTCCATCTCTATATCATAATTATATTTATGAAGCTAGTCAAATCTTTGAATTTATTTATTTTCCAATAAAACTAAGCATTGAAATATTTATTGATTGTGTAGTTGATTGGATTATATGAGTGGTCTGGCTGCAATCCAGTGCCTCCGGAATGTTTGCTTCTCCCATCGTTCCTTCCTTTCAATACAGGTAAAGAAGGTTTGGACTGCAGCTATTGTGAGAAACTGTAATATACTCTATATTTTCTCGAATATTGATTGCTTTATGCACCTTCTCCCTTTGATTAATTAATTAATTAATCACTCACACAACGCAGGAAACTTATGGTGCTACTTTCGCACGGTTTACATTCCCATTGGCTTACTTGTATGGTAAGAAATTTGTGGCACCCATCACCGATCTCGTTATATCACTAAGAGAAGAACTCTACATTGAACCATATGGTGAAGTAGATTGGACTAAAGCTCGCAATTCATGTTTGAAGGTAATTTGTCACTAATACTGTTTTCCCCTCTTTATTTATATAAATTTGGGTGTCCGGGCCAGTTTACGTGCATCTCGACTAATCCTACGGGCCCTAAAATTAACGACCATGTAAGTCTCCCATGGCTATCATATTAGCAACCACAGAACTCGAACTTAAGATCACAAGGAGAGAAAACTTCTTAGTCCAAAACTCTTACTAATGAACTATCTAGTTTTAAAGTTGAGAATTGTCAGGTTTTTATTTCTTTTTATGGCTAGTAAAAATTTAAGTTTTTCTACATGTAAGTATTTTACACTTACACTCATTTTCTTCCATTTCTTTTTTACTTTTCTAAATAATAGTATTCAGTCTAGAATCTTTTATGCTTAATCTATTATTCTATATTTTTTTATATATTCTTAGTATCCATGATAACGAGCTTTGATCTCTTCACTAGTTTAGCTCTAGGTTGTCAATTTCATTATGTTCCACTAAGAATGGCCGATATATCTGTTCTAGTCTAAAAAAACAAAACAAACTAGAACAAATTTTATCTCACTAAGAATCTGGACCTGTTTCAGAAATAAAGAATTTTTTCTTAATGATCTTTGAGTACACTCCTCATATGAAAGAATTTTATTAAAGAATTTTTTCTTAATGATCATATGAAATTGTTTTGGATGCAGAAGGATCTATACACGCCTCACTCTCTCACAGAAAATGTTTTAAGTAGTGTACTCTATTACTTAGTGGAGCCACTCTCTACACTTTGGCCTTTCTCGAAGCTAAGAGAGAAAGCACTGGCAAGAGCAATGAGGCTTATTCGATATGAAGATGAGCACACTGGATATTTGACTCACGGTTCTGTGGAAAAGGTACTATTCAAGTTATTTTCTTGATGAAATTAACATCCATTGGTTCAAAATGTTCACATTAATCCCAATAAAATAATGTTTACGGGCTTGACAACGTTTGCAATGCCTGGGAAGCTCTATAAACAGGCATTGAATTAATCATCTGATTAATCATGAAGTCTGGTAACTTCAAAAAATAATGTTACTCTTAATACAATGATTTAAAGTTGATCGAAGACGAAGAAGGTGGCTGGTAAACTTACAGAACAAATCTCTCTGGTTAGGTAAGGATCCTTTGGAAATTAAGTTAGTAAATATATGAGGGAGCGGGTATATATGAGTAGAGACTTGATTAAGTAATTAAATGGCTGTCTCAAATTCATAAGTAGTCATTTCATGCTTGGTTCATGCATATAAAAATTTCAGAGTTTGAACATGATCGCCGATTGGGCTGAGGATCCTACTCAAGATGCACTCAAGCGTCACCAAGCTACAGTCCCTGAGTACTTGTGGGTTGCTGAAGATGGAATGAAAGTGCAGGTTATCTGATCTCATGCACATTTATTACAAAAAAGCAAATTCCAACATCACAGAATTGCTGAATATTAAATGTGCTAATTATAATTATTATTATTAATTTTTGGGGGGGGGGATAGAATATGGGTTCCCAGCTATGGGATTCTGTTTTTGTTACTCAAGCAATTATCGCAAGCAATCTCACTGACGAATATGGCTCAACTCTCCGAAAAGCCTTCAATTTCATCAAGCTTTCACAGGTTAAATTTCTGTCCTGCTTTTTTTATAAACCACATAACTTGGTATGTTAACCTTGTTTCATATATATTTATATTAGCATTGTCTAATAATTAATGTAAAAATATGTACGTATTTGGTTTCTAATATTTCTTTTTGTGGAGTAAATTATTTATGTGAATAAATATCAATGAAAATGATAGAATCCGTAAACTGTTTTGGTTCAAGGCCATTTAAGTTAATTCATTAACTTTCTAAAAAAGAGTTTAATTTATATAAACATTAAAATTAACGAGTATAGATTTAATTCGTCTATTAATTAGATATCTATCATTTTATTGTTTTATTTTGGTTTCAATACGAAATCATAGATCCGAAAAAACCCATCGGGAGATTTTCAGAGTACTTATCATAAAATTTGTAAAGGAGCATGGACTCTTTCTGTCAAAGATCAAGGTTGGCAAGTCTCAGACTGCACAGCTGAGGCATTAAAGGTATTTCTAACATCGAGCAACACCTTATAATTAGTATAATTATTGTTATTATTTAAATGATTAACAAATATTTCAGGCTTTACTCTTGTTATCACAAATGCCAGCAGACATTGTTGGCGACATTGAAGTGGATCAGCAATTATATGAAGCAGTGGATTTCCTTCTTCCCTTGCAGGTGAAATTGAGTGCACTTGACTTGTCCTGTTAGATTTTAGTGTATGATATCGCATGTCTATATATAAGGTCTTTGTTTCGTTCCCTAAATTAACTGTGTTTGATCCTAGAGCAAAAATGGTGGGTTTTCAGTTTGGGAGCCAGCAACATCACCACAATGGATGGAGGTGATCATTGCTTACATATATATATATATATATATATATATAACACAACATTCTCTGAAACGAGAAAAAGTAATTCTCTATTTTTCTTTTTTCTTAGATGTTGAATCCGACAGAAGTATTTGATGGTGTCATGCTGGAAACTGAGTATGAAATTATCCACTTCTTCCTTGCATGCATTAACTTTGGTTATTTCATTTCATATAGCGTGCGTGCACAAGTACTGCACATGCAAGCGCATAACAGATATAAAAAATGAGAAATATATATTGACATTAGTCATTTAATTTGGTGGTTTTAGATATGTTGAGTGCACAGCATCGATCATCCAAGCTCTTGCTTTGTTTACTCACTTGCATCCCGAACACCGACGGAAAGAAATAGAAACGTCGGTTGCTAAAGCAACACATTACGTCGAAAATGCGCAGATGGCCGATGGTTCCTGGTGCAGTATTTTTCCTCTCACATGCAATTACGTGTTGAAGCTATGAATTTGATACAAAAATTTGTTGATTTGTGCCCCTCTAACTTTCTACCAACAGGTATGGAAACTGGGGGATCTGCTACACATATGCAACATATATTGTGTTGCGTGGACTGGCAGCGGTTGGAAAGACATATCGCAACAGCGAAGCTGTGTGCAGAGGTTGTGATTTTTTACTCTCAAAACAACTCAAGTCAGGAGGTTGGGGAGAGAGCTATCTTTCTTGTCGAAACTTGGTAAATCTTCTTACATTAATGGAATGTTTTTGGTGATTGTATTAGCTATAATTAGCTTAGAAAGAAAAGATATTTCATGCATAGCTATTATTTTCTTCTTTGGCATTTCAGGAATACACGCCGCTAGAAGGAAACAGATCAAATTTAGTACAAACCGCGTGGACAATGGTGGGTTTAATTCATGCAGGGCAGGTTAGACTTCAGAACATGAATACTGTAGCTTAAAATATTATTTATTAATACTAATATGGATGATAGAGTACATATAAAGTTTGAAGCAATATAACTATATATACTTTATTATATATCTAATGTATATTTATATTTCTTAAACAGGCCGAAAGGGATGCAACACCTTTACATCAAGCAGCAAGATTATTGATCAATTCACAGCTTGAAAGTGGTGAATTTCCTCAGCAGGTAATTAGAATTGACTATAATTTGCATATGAAGAAGTTTTTTGTAGTTATGTCCTTTGTTATTGGGTGTTATTTTTTACTGAAACTATACATTTCCTCATCACTTAAATTAGGTTCTAAGCAGAATCCACAATTAACAATTAATTTATTTGAAAGATAAAGCTAAAAGTTCAATGTATATAGCTAGATCTTCAGGCTCTTGATAATATATTTCATTTAATGGGAATTTCCGTCCAGATGGATATAATTCATGAAACTTTAGTTCAAATATTTACATTTGATTGATAATGAAAATCTTTTGATATATATATATTCTCCGTCAACTCTAATTCTGTTCCTATATGTGCACGTACTTAACCACAAAGTATTCTTCAATATTACAGGAAATCACAGGGGCCTCTTTGAAAACCTCTATGTTACATTATGCTTCCTACAGGAACATATTCCCACTCTGGGCTTTGGGTGAATACCGTAAGCACGTGCTGCTGCCTAAGAAAAACACTTAGGTTACATTTGGTTGGTGTGGAAGTGACGAGCGAAGAACAATTGCATGGTATTTCGGAAATAAATTATGACAATAAAACTCTATCGAATATCGTTTTAAAAGATTTTGGAGTTCAAAATAAATGTTTGATTGCGAGTTAATCACTTCATTTCGTCAATACCTTTGTATGGAATCAAAGATAATTGGGTTGTTATTTTTAAGCTTTGCAAGTGACAATTTCCTCTTTTTATTTTCTTGACATTGTTATTTAGATTTATGTTCATCCCGTTTGAGGTTTTTAAATTTAATAGGATGTTGGTAGTTCACGAGATAGTTTAGAGGTTTTAGTACTAATATAATCATGCATAAAATGACACATTTTATTTTAACAAAATAACATATATCGGTCCGGTAAAAGTAAGATACTAAAAGGCATTAATAATATATCCATAACGTGTATAATTAGAGTACAAAGCATCAAACATCAAGACCAACTTCAGAAAAGTAGGGTTTATAAGGATCAAGAGCATATTTGTGTTAGGTGAGAAGATTATGTATAAAAGTGGGTTTTACTTCAATTTTTGAGAAATAATAAACTGATTTGAGATCTAAAAGCTTCAAATATAAGCTTGGTAAGAAAATCAATTTAGTGAGTTAAATCAAGCTACTCCCATTAAGCAAAATATTATCAATATAAACAAGTATGTTGGATATATCACCACCCACAAAGAAGATAAATAAGTATGTATTACCTTTAAAAGCATGAAAGATGATGGAAAGAAGAGAGTCACTTAATTGATTATACCATACTTGAGGGATTATTTAAAACCATACAAAGAATTATACGAGCAAGACATATGAGAGGAGAGAAAAAGATGAACAAAACCATATGGTTATTCCATATCTATTTCTTCTAAAAGACAATAATAATAATAAGCACCATCTGAATAGTAATTGGTTAATTGGTTTTACTATAGGACCAACTGATTTTAAATAATCAAGACCTTTTTTTTATGTAAATCCTCTAGCAACCAAGCAAGTTTTATATCATTCAACACTACCATCAATTCACCTTTTAATTTTATAAATTCCAACAATATTCATAAAAGGATGAGTGGAAATTTAAAAACACATACCATTAGAATGTAGACCATCAATTTCCTCTTTCATGCTTAGGAAGTGGTTGGACTCTTGAAAAGAAAACGAAATCAAGACTGGTTTTTTAAAATTATCATAAATAAAGAACCATAAGATGTTGTTATAGGACTAGAGAAATAGAATGCCTATTAGAAACAAAAACATAAAGAAGAGAAAATTGAAAGAGATCAACCATAAAGTTTATTCCAGGCAATGACATAACAGGAATGGGTGATAAGGATGAGGTTGAAGTTGTAACAGGTCATGGAGTTCTTTCAGAAGCGTAAAAAAATGTGTACAAGATAAGGCATAATCCCTACCTATACAATAAGTAGGAGAAGAATATATATATATATATATATATATATATATATATATATATATATATATATATATATATATATATATATAAGACCATTGGTTTGAGGAAGAGAAGGAATCATCATTTTAACTTGAACCACAATTATTATTGTCAATATTGTTCTTTCATCCACCATTATACTTATTTTTAATATCATGATTGTGATTACCACTATAAGAACCTATAACACTACCTTGAGACTTATAAGAATATCATTATGCAAGAGAAATGGTGGTGATATGTAGGTGTCGGTAATGGTGGTGATGTTATTGATGATCCAATGATTAGTAGTTTTAATGAAGGAATTCATGTGGGCAAGTGACCATGTAAATCAGTATAATTAAATGGTTGAGCCTTGATAGAAAGACTCTTCATTAAATCTTTAAATTCACCTTTTAATCCTTGAAATATATAAAGGTTAAAATCTTCCACAACAATAGTTTCATTGTCTTTGTATTATATTGCACTCAAACTATTTGATAAAATGTTTAGCTATGATTTTTGTTTTATATGTGGAAATTATTATTGTTTTTATGATGTTTATAATACATGCATTTTTATCAACAATATATATATATATATATATATATATATATATATATATATATAAACACACACACACACACACACAGAGAGAATTGGACTGATATATATCAACTGGATTAGGGGTGAACAAAAAAACCGACCAGCCGATTAAACCAAAATAACCAAAAAAAAATTGATTAAACCACTTAAAAAATTCCAAAATATGTCTAGTTCGGTTCTGTATCGGTTTTCTAAGGCAAAAACCGATTAGCTCAAACCGAATTGAACTGGTTCAGTTAAAACCCTTAATATAAATACAAACTTAAAAAACCCTAGCAGCTAACACTCTCGCCTCCCATTTTACTTGGCAAGGCTCAATTCTAGAAAATAAATTCAGTTTTTACAAATTTTTTAATCATAAAAACCCGAACCGAATTGAACCGAACCGAACCGAAAATTGTCGGTTTTTACTAGGTTCGGTTCGGTTTGATTTTTTTTTAAAAAAATATGGGTTAATTATCTTTTTTAGATAAAAACCGAACCGATCTAAAAATATTCACCCCTAAACTGGATGAACATGAGTCAATAATGGACAAGGGTGGGTTGGCAATTTGGAATCAAGTCCACCGGACTGGTGCAAAAATAAAATAAGGAAATTAGCTAAAAAAAAAGATGAATAAAATGTTATCACTGGAAATAAACCAGAACATAACTGTCCTTAACCATCAAGTCTCAATCTTATGTTGCAGGCAGGTGTTAATAATGCTTTGGAATTAACATTCTGAAATACCTCCTCCATCGACTATTTTCTATGCCAAACCAAGCATTAACGAACAATTGAATTAGGGTTAGGTTTTAATTTTCAATTGAGCCATCAAATTTCAAAGTTCTTTTTTTCTTCTTCAAGGGATCCATAATCCTCTCAAAGAACCCGATGTGAAACTATGTGCCGCTTCTTCCATCAAGTACTGAGACGGGATCGTCCACTCCTTGTCCAAGGTCATGTCAACTTGCATGAATCACAAAGGAATTGGGAGTTTGAGATCATTGATTTTGGTGATGATCATGAAATCTTGTGGACCCTCTAAATATCCCAAAGTCCAATGGCAGTAGAGGAGGCAAAATAGTATATGATTTTATTTTTATTTTTATTTTTATTTTTATTTAAAAAAAAACGAATGGCTGCAGACACCTGTTATCTGTGAACCCAATAAAAAGAGTCGAGTCCTTTTCTTGAAAAAGGTAAGCCATAAGGTACAGACACCTCTTCTTCTTGTTTCTTTTTCACTCCTCCTGACCCACCATCTCTCCTCATCCCTTAAAACCTATTTGTTTTTGCTTCTCTCCAGGTGCTGCTGGCTCCCACCATCCCTGTCCCTTCCCTCCACTCTATCTCCTTACCTCACTCCGAACCGCTTGTGCCCTTGGTTTTAACCAAAACAAGATGCTCTTCTTCTCTCGGGGTTTTTTTTTATTAAAAAATAATTCAAATTTATGGTTTTAAATATTAGGATCTATTCTCAAAGTAATCTGTCTCTTTAAATGTGTTAAAAAGATGTCTTTTTTGTTTCATAGAGAAGATAATCGTTGTATGTTTAGTAATGAAGGGAATAATGTTTTTTCAGACCAAAAACAAAAACAAGTTTCGCACTCCTTCCAATCAATTTTAGACTTTTGATCAAAATAAAATAAAATAAAAATTTAGACTTGGTTACTACTACTCACGTTCAAAACTAATTCAGGAATAATCTTTGTCTTAATTAGAATATATAATAGAAACTCAATTGCTCTATTTCAAAAAAAAATCATTCATTGGAATCATCATTGCTCAATTTCCTGTCATTTTTATCTACAATTTCATAGTGATTTTTCGAAATCATGAGTGCCATGAAAGACTTCGCCTTGCTTTGAATCTCGTTATGCAAATTAAGTGCGCATCATGTTCTAGAAGTTTTCTTGCATGACCTACCAGATGAAGGTATTTCTCCTATTAAACACACTACATTACAATTTTATTAAGCTGAATTTTATTAAGCTGAAAAAAGATTATTATTATTATTATTATTGTTATTGGTGACAAGACAAGTGTTAGCGCGAAGTAAAGAGATTATAATTTGGTACTTGTATGTACTTCCGTGTTCTATAAAGGCTAACAAATAAGCACAATCTCCTTCCAATGTCAATCCTAACCCAGAAAAGCGGCAGTGTTTTTCACACGGATGGAACAAAATATTTGGTCCTTCGTTTCTTAAATTATGCACAAATGCCCTTGGCATCACTTATTGACGGCTGAAATCACCAAATTGCCACTTAACAGTAAATGGGTACAAATCCCAATCAAAGGACAGGTAGAAGCAAGCAATGACAGTCTCGCATCATCCATCATTCAGAATCATGCTCGAGCTCACTCGCTACTGAGTTGACTCATTTCAAAGCCGAATCAACTCGGCCGAATCATTGCCCAAGAAAAAAATCATAGCAGTTTTTTTTTAATCTTTTTTTTCAGCAGTGGTAACCGGAGGTTCGATCCCCATGTATCTGCGAAACGATCAGCCATAAAACCCGGTCCGGCTCCACACGGCGTCGCGCACGCGACTCATGTCCCGGCCCTTAAGCGTCCGGCCCACGCCCTCCACCACAGAGGGGCCGCCCATTTTTTGACTCTGTGCATACTCGCGTGCCAAGTACTCGTGCGGGGGAACCATCTCGGACTCGTTGTCATCGAACCCGTCATCCGAGTCATTGCACGACTCGACCGAGTTGACTCGATAAATCTTGCTCCAATCGGGCACGTTCACGGGAGCCGACGTGGCCATGTTGCGGGGAGACTGCGATGCCACGAGGTCATTCCCGCGAAACTGGTGCACAATTCTCGAGGAAGCTGTTTTGTTATTTCCAGAAGAGGAGTCTTCGAAGGCCAATGACAGCCCGCCCACGTGGCGGTCATCCCGCGGGATCCTCCGGCGGCCGCTGCTAATAGACATGTTATCGAAACTGCTTTCAAGGTCAGAGCGTGGGACTCCACGCTCCGTTGGAATTATGAGCGCCATGCTCGCTCCGATCTGCCGTGTCATCCACCATCGACCACACATCTTCCTCGCCCAGCTCCGACACGTCATTCACCATCGGTCCATGGCCGCCTCCATAGTTATAACTACTTCCTAGCAATCTTTCACTGCGACTCGCTGTTAGCCTCCTACCTTTGGCCATGTAGTGTCATATAAATTTTAATGATAAGATAAAAAAAAACAAAAATTGAGCTAGAAGAAGAACCCACTTGGGGAAAGAATGGGAGCACGACACCGTATAGGTGTGAGAGCAGAGTAAATAATACTGTCAAGAGTCCATTAGAGAAAGGCTCCGACATAAGTAGCTTCGAAGAAGGAGACATGTATATATAGCAATTGCATTTCACTAAAAGGGAGATAGTTTTCATTTCATGTGAATTTGGAGTTCATTTCATGAGAATGGAAGACGCCAAGATTGCCAATGAACTGACAACGGAGTTGGATGTTTGGTGGGTTCACTTACTTTTGGAAGCAAGTGGAGTGCACTCACCAATGGCTGGCCGAGGAAAGAAGATTGCTGAGTGTCAAGGAGAGTGGAGATCACATGAAAGAAACTTGCCAAATTCGGATATTCAATTAGAAATTAATATGGGTAATTTACTATTTTTGGTTTTGATCATGCGGTAATTTCCACCTGCCAATATCACAATAATGTCATCTTTGTCTTCCATGTTTAAACGTCATCGTTTTTTTAATTCGATTAGATCCCAGAAGTCTAAGCTTCTATGGGTTTTTTTAATCGAATAGAATATTAGCTTAAATAAATATATTTCTAGCTTTCCATAATTTGATTGATTCAAGATAAATAAATCAATGTATTTCTAGTTTTCCATATTTTGATTTTCTGGTTAAACTCTATTATAATTTATCAGGGTTTTCTATTAATTAGAGATGAAGAAATCATCACATGAACTTTGATTGGTATCATCACAAAAAAAAAAAGTAAGAAGAATAGTAATAATACTAAGATTTATCACACCAACAAATTACTGCCCTCTACTAATTAATTATTATTTATTATGACTAATCCACCTTGCTAATGTTTTGTTTTTACTTGATAATCCAAACAAGTCACGACAACTGAGGTAACTTTTTTATTCCACATCGTTTTTCATTCTTCTTTCAATGGGCCCCGCCCATCTTGTTTGGCCATGTTGAATTGTTGATTTGCAATCCCAACTAGCCAGGCCCCACCGTCCACGCGGATAGCCACACTAGAACTCGTCTCTCTCTACACTTCCATCCACATCCAAACACGTGTACGCTTCCGCTTGAAGTAGGCCCACGGCCATGTCACCATCATACCACGTGGGCAGTCAGCAACCTACAAATATTAAACGCATATTTAGGAGAATAGTTAACGTTATTTTTAAAAATTATTTTTTTAAAAAAAATTATGTTTTAATATATGAAAAATAAATATTAAATAAAAATTAAAAAAATTATTTTTTGCTTTCAATTTTTTTCAAAATGTTTTTAAAATGCAATCACAAACCGTTTCTAAAGACCATTTATTATGAAAATCAGCAGCGCCACGAGATTTGGTGGGCTAATACATGATGATGACTATAAAATGAAGCCACTATTTTGCATAATCGATTATAATACATGATAATGATAATCCAATCGATGATTTGGTTAACCGAGGTAAAATTAAACTTAATTTTTTTTCCTACCGAGTTTATTCTATAATATCATGAGTTAATTTGAAATATAATAAGAGAGTGTTAAGTTGAATTTGGGAAAGGATTAGAATAATCTCCACTGAGTGTTTTTTTGTGTCTTCTTGATGGGCACATTGGGCGGTTGAGAATGAAAATGGTGGGGGCACCACAAAGACTTGTCTTTTTGAATTGAACAAGAAACCTTATCATAATTCATGTACATATTTCACTATCAATTAACAGTCCAAGCCCATGGGAATTCCAGAAATAATCACCATTTTTCTTAGAATTCATTGCTCTTCGCTCGCTATGATGATGGAATAGTAGAGTGCTATAGTCGTATTATTGATGTGGGATCCTCCTCTTTTTTTTCTTTTTTTTTCTTTTTTTTTGCCTGTAGCAAGACACGCGATGGCCCCATTTTTACTTGTTGGGTTTGCTGGGTGTGGGCCCTGACCCAACTCCAGCTGAATCGGTGCAGGACCTCTCAGTGTTGAAATCAGCATCCTATGCTCCTCCTTTGGCTTCTCCATGTTACCCCCGCGGTAATTTTTGAGGGATATTTTGAGTTGTTTAAGACTGTGCTTTAAATTATTTTAATATATTTCAAAACAAAAAACACTTACAAAAACGATCTTGGTAGTACTCTCAACCAATCACTTAGTTTATCACACTTGTTTATACATGGTAGTTGGCTCCTATTGTATTATCTTCTGAAATAAATAATATTTAGGCACACCTAGCCTGTTCTCTATGAATAATAAAATGCATAATCTGTAGTTCAATGATTTCGCTCCATTGAATTATATGAAATACAGAAATTAGCAAACAATAAATCAATTGAATTAAGTAAGAAATTAATTGACCATAATGCCTACGAAAAATATATTTCTCAATATTCTGAAAAGATTTCTATAATTTTACTTCATTTTCCGAGACTAATGCCTGGCCTATATAGTTTTGAATGAGAATCTAGTATACTTACACGCCATCATCGGATCAAATCACCTCATGTCAAACGAAATGATCAAAATGTTTTGCTGAACCTCTCACCCAACGATCGATCGCCATGCTGAGATACAAAGCATGTGAAGTGGATCTTAGTTTTGAGTCTTATCATCCTTGGAAAAAAAGGTGAAAGTTGACGTAAGATGGTGATGGGACAGCATGAAATATAGTTTCTTGGAAGACCTCATGGCCTCCACACGCTAGTAAATGAGCAAAAAGTAAAAAGAAAGTAGTCAAGTAGGGCAATAATAAAATTATCAGTCGGCAAATTCACAGTGGAGGAACGTGTTTCAATGCTGTGATGAAAAATGGGTAAATGAAATGAACCAGCAGCGTACGTGAGTGATTTGCCTTCGTCTGGATCTTTCAAATTTCCAACCCCATTCGCCGGCTTCAAAAGATTCTTTTCACGCCATGTGCATATAAAATAAAAAAACACCCAATATTGTAGGAGCAGCCATTCTATGCAATTATAATTATATATATATATATATATATATATATATATATATATATGAGTGAGAGAGAGAGAGAGAATGGCTGCTCCCACAGTATTCAGATACCAATCGGTGTATCCGAGTAAATTATACTTTTTTTAATTTTGGATTTTGAGAAATGAATAAGTACTTTTTAAAAAAAAATACTTATTTTTTATCCATTTTTCTTATTTTATGTTTTTATTTAAAAAATGAAAAAATAGATAGTGTGAAAAGATAGTTAAACAGGACATTTTTTAAATAAAATTATATTAACCTAAAGTTGTTAATTTTTGAAACGAGAGAACTAGTTAATTCATTTCTAATAAAAAAAAATTAATTTATAATTTACTATGATATGTTTAGAGTATTCTGAATTTTTTAATCAAGGCATTATACAATTCACGAGAGGTTTTATCTTATATCTTTCTTTTAAATCAAACCCAAGATATTATATACAATGAATGTAGGCTATATACACCGGCTAGCATTAAGAATGAGATTAAGACAGTGTTTTAATGTTACGATAACAATTGTTTTTTAATATATATATTTTTTAAAAATATATATTAAAATTATATCTTTTTTTTCATTTTATTTTTAACATAGTACATCAAAAAAAATAATTAAAATCAAATCCTTATGTATATATCTAAAAGTAAAAAACTCAGCCACTCGGCTATAAGGTAAACAGGATGTAAGGAAACATATTTTATATATATAAGAAAAATCAGTAACGCTTCAAATTGATTAAATCTTAAGATTTCACCTTAACCAAACCCTCGAAAGGAGGAAATCGAATCTAAAACAATAATACGAGAATAAATTTAATTTTTTAAAATAGATTTGCCAGCAAAGTCAGTATCTTAAGATTCTCATAATATACATTAAAGTAGAATTTAGAGGAACTCAAAGGCACACCCTAAACTTTGTATGACCCACCACTCGTGTCCTTACTCTCAAAACCCGACATCAATATTTGATAATTTGATATTTAATTGAGAGAGTTGAGCTGCAAATTGGATGAACCTGAGCTTTGGGATGGCAGAGACAAAGATCTAGGTAATCCTGTTTGTTTTCTAATATTTTTTTCTCCAATCAGAATCTGACCTGTTACTATAGTACTTATATTAAACAGCAAAAAAAAAAAAAAACCGTGTTAGAAGTGAGAATTAATCGATTTGAATGATTTAGTTTTGATTTAAAAAATAAATAAACTCAACTCGAAGGCATTAAAGAACAAAAATGGCAAGTTAAATTTGGTTTTTTCTGTTTTTTAAATCTAAAATCCATACAATCTGTTGAATATGTAATGATTTGAACAGTAACGTTTTTAAACAGTTACTGTTGAATCTAAACAGTAAAAACAATGAAGAAAAATTGGAAAAATCCTAGCGAACAAAATTATAATTTGCTGAGAATTGCACTTAACTTTATTAAATCAGAAAGTTTCTTATATAAGAATTATAAAGACATGAATTTGAAATAAACTAGAACTTTCAATAGACTTGACGAGGTTATTGGATAAAAACAGATTTGTTGATAAAACCTGTTATGAATAGTAATTTTCCGAAACTAAAAGACTACGGCTAATTTTTTTTATCTAAAAGCTAATCTCATTAAATCTAACACAATCATACCAAAATCTTTGATCAAAATTAAAAAAAAAAAACAATTCAATTAAACACAAGTTAGTTTTAATAAAAAAAATCACGGTAATTTGGTAGCCCTACCATCCACCATCACCCTAACTATACAAAAAAATCGAAATACATCAACCATAAACCAACTATATAAACATCTATTACATGGGACCTCGTGGTTCACAGTAATTACATTTTTTATACATTAAATGGAAGGTAAAGCCGTAGAAATCAGAATTTGGAAGCACCTCTGGGATGGTTATTCTTTAAATCGATTAATCAAATCAAAGGTTCTGGTAATGATTGTACCAGGGAGGATTGCAGGGGGTTCTCATATTGCTGGTAATGAGCTAAAAAAATTCTGAAAGGTCACTGTTGATGATTAATTTAAATGGAACAAGTGGGTATCTCGTACGAAGGAAATGTCATAGAAAATATTTCTGCTGGAGGCTTTGTCGGATAGTTAGGGTTAGGGTTGTCAGGAGTGGATGAAAGTCGGTTCTTGCACGAGCTAGCTACACCAGCAGATTATTGCAGTGGAAAAAGAAAAAGAAAAAAAAAGCTTCTTTTACTGTCTTTAGAATCGAGATTAGATCTTGTACTTGCCTTTATAATTCGTGCATGGCACTGACTCTCTTTTTAATTAGCCGCCTGTAAGTCTAATATGCACGAGCAATTGCTAGTTAAAAATGATAAAAAATAAATAAATTAATAACTAATACAGTAGAATTATAGAAAAAGCATTGACTTCTACAAGTAAAAGTAAAAAAGCTCAAAAGAAAGTTTTAGTGTCATGAAAAGGGAGGCATGAAAAACCAGCTAGTGCATTGTCTATTCAAGCTTTTGTGTACAAGAGAAATGGAGTTTTGCAGCCACATGAGGTATTTAGGGCAACTCAATTTACTTTCCATGTTATCGTTTTGGGAAGGAGGTTGAAGAAACAAAAAATCTGTGTATGCATGCCAGCACAATTACAAATAATTTAATTATTTAAAACTTGATTGGCAACTTCAATTATGAGTACCAAACCACAATAGTGTAAAAAAACGATTATTTCTTTTCTTCTAATAAAAGGTGAATGGAGTGATACATGACTGATCTCAATAGACTAGAAAATGTAAAAAAAAAAAAAAGTTTGACTAAATTACCATACTCACTCAAAATGGATTTTATGCTTTCCAAATTCTGTTTTTTTTTGTGGTTATAAAAGATATATTTGAACTTGAAGTATTTTAAGAAAAAGAGGGATGTAAGTGTTAATTAAGTTACAGCTCCCGACAATACGAGGTTGATGCTAAGGATAAATGGCTTTATCTGAACTTCAAAACAACGTTAATTAAGTTTTCATAAAAAATTCTTACAGTTTGCACCAAATTAATATCTTACATATAATCCCAATAGCGTATCTCTCTCTACAGAGCAATTATTTCCAGGGGTGACGAGAGAATTTTTTTTCCCTTTCTACGGAGGCCTAACACGACAAGTACTCATGATCAAAGATTATCATCGGAAGATGAGTCCACCACAACTGACACTCGGTGCAAATTGTTAGCAATTTTAGTGATTGCAAGCTCAGGTGGTAGGATCCCTTTTTTTCTTTTTCTATGATAGGTTAAATTAAACAACTAACTCACTGCTCATCTTAATTACTTACGAATTGTTTCTTTCAAATTGGGCCAGCCACCCCATTTCTTTTTTTATTTGAGAGAATCTGATATTCTCTTTACGTATTTTTTTTTCGTGGGTTCAAATTAAACAAATAAAATCTTAGTTATTACAAATACTTATAAGATAAACATCATTTAACTCAAACTCGAGACTTACAAGTCAAATCTCAAACCCTATAACATCACGTCACTACATTTAGAGCCATCTAGCTCGTCTGCCATCTAGCTCGTCTCTTTGGAATTGATGGTGCCGCCACAATGAGATAATTGAGCATACCTTGATAAGAGTTTGATGTGATTAAATACCTCCATGGTTCATAGTTATCTATGCTACGAGCTTCGCTCACAAAAGTTAAAATCGACGCATGCATGATTTTTGATGTTCTCCTCGTAATTAGAAAAAAAAATGGCATGATTGGGAATCCAGGTTGGGCACCTCACTAGGGCTAGCTCAAGCATGATAAAAGCTAGAAGCTGGAAGTTAAATCTGGGTTCATCAGTTTTGGGATTCATTGTGTAGGCTAACCATCTTAGAGATTCAATAAAATTATACGTTTCACTTCCAGCAATTACATATGATAATTAAGAACTTTGACTCCAAAAATCTGAAAACCCGTAAGAGTGTATTACATCTTCAGAGGAGAGAAATGAAATATGGGTGGGAAGCAATTATGCAGAACATGATTTTAGGATTTATAATGGAATCTAAAGAGTCAAGTATATACATGGAATGAAGAGGGCCATTGCATCGAGGTGCTCTCTAAGAAAATCATGATTTCCTACCAGTCACTAGCATCAGGGAATCTTCTTCTTTTACAAATACAAATAATCAAATTATCAATTTCCTTTTTAGCTCAATGATTCATATGTTTTCTACTCCATGATGAACTTGATTGCCATATCTTTTATGTGATTAAAAAACAATTACAAGGGAATCTTGCCCTTTCAGATTTTGGAGCAATGCTGGCCATTAATGTCATGCTTTCCTTCCTCGTCCCTACTATCAGTTAGTCAGTCGATGTGCTTGAGATATTATCGCGAATAGTCTATTACCATGGGATAATCTATTACTAGGGATAGCAATAGAAGCTTCTTTTCTTTTCTTTTCTTGGAAAAAAACAGTAATTAAATTAATATCATTTTAATACAGTAAATTAATATCATTTTAATACTGTAATTGCTGTAAATCTATTACATTTTAAGTAAATTTAAAACTGTAATAACAAAAACACTAGCACAAATTGGTAATGCATAATTGAGATTTCCATTTCCAAACATTCATCATTTTATAACATTTGAAGACAGAAATAAGTGCGGGATTCAAATAACTTTTCGGAACCTACTCCTGGTGGGTGTAGAGTCACTTTCGAAATGATAGATGAACAATTAATACATATAGCTATGACAATTAACTGTTTCACTTTCTTGAAGTCGCCATAACAGTTCACAGAAAGCTTGCATACTTCCCTTTCATGGGGTTACTAGCCAGTTATGAAGTGCCGCTCCCACTTGCATAGGGTGGTACCTGACCTTGTGGCTCCAGCTGTGGTGGCCGGTCCCTTCCTTCATCAAGTGGGAATTTTTCACTCATCAAAATTTGACACTGTACTTCTTGTTTGGACTCGAACAAAGATAAAAATGATTGATTGATTGATTGATTTGGCTGGCATCTTTGTATTTCAGTAGCTCACAAAGATCACCGTGTCCCCAGCTTATCAAATCACAGTCACCCTGAGCCTAAAGCTTTGAGCTCAAGAAGGTCATTACGAGCTGAGACATGACCACTAGGATAGGGATTCCTCAATTATGTTTTGTCTTGGCTTTTTTAAAATTAATTTGGAAATTCTTCATGGGATATATTTACGCCATTCAAGAAATCTTTCCGAGCTTAACTGGGTCATGGATTCATGAGGAGCAATAATTTACTTGGCCTTCTATATATTGTTGTTTCTTCTGTTAACAGAAACAATGTTTTATTGGGTTTCTTCACCGATTTAATAGTTGATGAATGATGTCGTGATTTGAACCAATTTTGTTTCTTACCATAATTTCAATTCTTACAAAGCATCTTTATGTCTAACGTGGTAAAAAAGAAAACGAGTATCTACGATATGAGATCAATCTTCCTATTTCTTTCAAAGAAGAGAAGGGCACGTAGTAAATTTTCTATTTCTTTCAAACAGTTGGATGTCTGTGTCTAATTTTTCTCATCTTGAAAACCATTTTGATGATAGCGATTACTCGACAGGCTTACATGAAAGCCATAATTGAAGAGACGTGGGTGTGAAGTAGTGTCGATATCGAACCAAGCACTGCTCCTTTCTTCATCCTAAGGAATTCTCTTCTGTTTACTGATTTAAGCTTATTATTATTTTTTCCACGACATTTTGTCTCCTGAATCCTGACCCACCTTCCACTGTATGCCTCCTTTTTCCATATTGTTGTTTCATTTTCTAGTGCTAGCTTTGGGCCAGTTGATACTGTGTTTCGAGGAGGGAAGGAAAAGAAAACGAAAAAATTGGAGCTGAAAGGAAACTCACTTGCTAAACAAAAAGGCAATTAAACATCATAAATGTGAGATTTCATCAACAAGGTCTTAAAATAACATAAGAAATTGTAAATGCAAAGTCAATTTAAATTGAATTAATAAAACAATATAGAATAAATTCAAATGAACATACTATATAACATTTTGGCTGCCAATATGCTTTGAGTTTGCACCAATCATTGAATTTTATATTGAAAACAAAATTCTCACTCTATTTTAAGTTTCTCAACGTTACGAGAGCGAGCACATCTAATCTCATTGATCAATAACAATGATTGCAATACACCTGAGTTCAGCTGTCAACTGAACATAAAATAACTTCGACTTGATGAATTGTCAGATCCAATACACTTAGATTGAACCGTCATCTAAATCCAAGGTAGCATGGATCTGACAATGTTTTAGATTCAACATATATTTGAGAAAATCTTTCTCTAAATTATTATTGTACTTTTTCTTTCTAAAAACAATACATGATAAAATATTTGAGAATTATTATACCTACTAGATATGATCTTTTGCAGGTACGAGTCACAAGCCACCTCGTCTTACTAAACATCAAGTACAAGTTAGTAATAATTTTGGCTAAGAAGAATGAGCGAGATTACTAGGACCAATTCATCAATCGATTATCTAACCCAGGAGCTTTGTTCTCAAGCCACTTGAATTTTTAAGACATCGTTACTTGTGTTGTTTGTGGGGAACTAATAATAAAGTCATTGGTTTTTGTTTTAAGAAAAAAAATCTATTTTTGGCATTCAATTCATTTTATGACATATCCAATGACAAAATAAACCTTGTCACCTAACAAGTCTTAATATCGTTTCAACAACACACAATGTTAATCACTTGTTGTAGTAGGACATAATACACGATCACACTACCTTAAAAGAGACTAAGTATAATGACATTGGTGGGAATTCCTTAATGGATCAATCGCTCTATTGTGATACCTATGTACAAAGAAAATACTCCAAATATACTCCTTTTAGTTACCATGAGATGGATATTGGTCAATGCAACATCTATTCTACATCAAGCTCCTAAAAGCCTAACAGATAAAAACCTAAGAGGTAGTTTATCCATGAACTCATCCCAAGGGAATATGTATAGACCCTATCAATGGAGAGGTTCTTCTTTGTCCAAACGCATATTGAACAATTTACTATCTAAGAATTATATTTCTATGAAAATGAGTTTGGGCAATTCTAATGGTATGACCAACCTAGAGGACAAATACAAAATATACACAGTAGTTTGGAGTTGATTATCGAAGGCCATTACTCAATGTGCAAGATACTTCCTACAAATTTTAAAGGATATACACGTGATTTGTATAAGAACTCCAAACAAACTCTACCAAAGGATTTAGTGACCTTTACACCAAGCTAGTGACACGTTTTAGCACTAGCATTAGCATTAGCACTAGCACACCCATCAAGAATAAAAACTTTTAGTGTTGTCCAATACGAGGGCAAGACCACACGGTTATATTTGAGAAGATGCTCAAGATGGAAGAATTGCTTGAGCCAATAACGTTAAGAACCTTCATAAGAGAAGTAAAGGAACAAATTGAAGTAGAAAAAAATGTTTTAGATTAACTTATACATTAACAAACTATAAATCTCTTTTTTCCAATAATCTTAAGGATGATCCTTCAAATAACAATATGATATCTTTAGAGAAATTCAATAGATATTTCTACATATTAATCCCCAAGGATTCAACCTAGTAAATCAAGGAATAAAAATATTAAAAGAAACTAAATATGCATTTGACAACCATTGCTCAAGTAGAATTGTGTAATTACAATTTTGTCATTCCCACAAAAAAAAATCATTAAATTGGTTATTAGGAGTAATATAATCTTTCACAAGGTTAATTGGTCATTATTAGATTGATTGGGGATAAATTAATCTTTTAACATTTCTAAATTGCAGAAAAATGACTAAATTATCCTTGATAAAATAAAACTTTAGAAACTTATGCAAATGGATGTTTTGTATTTTATTAGAAAATACAAATTCAATCTACCAAATTCACAATCCGAGTCATACGATTGAGATAACTTATGAAAAGAAAATCATAAAACAATTATGAAACCCGATTTCATTTTAAAAAAATATTCATTTAAAAAAGAGCCCAAAAAATAAATAGTCAACAAGCAAAACTTACAACTCAAATCATGAAAATTTTATAGAAAAAAATATAAAAAAAAATCACAAAGCTGAATTTTCAAAAATTCAATATTGAAGGATAAAAACAAATAACTTAGAAAAAACATCAAAACAAAATCTTGAGTCAACTTATTAAACCCAAGAAATGGATCATAAGATTGGAATAAATTCAATGAAAGAAAATCAGGATTAAGAGAATAAAAAAATATAAATTTTTGAGATCGATATATAACTCCATAAAAAAAACAGTTATGAAGTACAATTCGCAACATAACTTGAAAATGATGAAAATGAAAAACAAAACTAAAAAAAAATAACTAGATTGTTTAAAGATGGAAAAAAAAAGTTTTATAGGTGTTGCTACAATGATTTTGTAACAACCCTCTTTTGTTAAAAAGAAAAGCAATTAAAAAATAACCAAAAAAAACAAATTCAATCTACTAAATTCAAGATCCCGGATCATGAGATCGAAATAACCCATAAAAAACCAAATAAAAAAAAGTTATGAAATCCAATTTTTATTTTTTTAAAAAAAAAGTACTCATTTAAAAAAAATCCAAAAAATAAATAAAGTCAACCTGATGAAAACTCATAACCCTAGACCATAATAACCTTGTAAAAAACAAATAAAAAAATAAAAAAGTTTAATTTTTAATAAACTCAATGTTAAAAAAAATCACTTAGAAAAAACAACAAAAAATTCTAAGTCAACCTATTAAACTCATGAAATGGATCATAAGATTGGAAATAAATATATAAAATCAAATCACGAAAAAAATTGAGAAGCTTCAATTTTCAAGAAATCTAATGTTGAAATTAAGTGAAAAAAATATAAATTTATTTAACTGATATATAACTAGATAAAAAAATTAAAAAAAAACAATTAGATTATATTGTTGAAAGATGAAAAAAAAAAGTTTTGTTGGTTTTGCAACAATGATTGTCGCGACACTCTTTGTTAATTTTCTCTTGTATTTCGGACAAGGTTCTTAATACTAGATTGGATTTCAATTATATGGGGACACACAGCGGCGGGCATGAACATGCATGCAAGTGGGGAGCAAACAAGAAGCAAAACTATGTCCAAACAACTCTAATTTTATCTGTATCTGGATGTTGCAGAATCTCACACATATCAAGTTGTTCTTTCTTTGGGAAAAGGACCTAAAGTTAGCAAATAGAACTTGACAAACACAACAGCATCTTGCCCCACACCAGCATGAAAGCAAGAGAGAAAATACTTGAAAACGAATCACTTCGTCACTGTAATTTTAATTTCCATGAAACAGATGCTGGATTTATATATTTTCATTGAGAATTTATCCCGACAACGCAGCGAGTGCGTCCGAGTAGTCTAATGCGTTCTATCTTTAATGACTTGTGTGAGAATAAGCAGAGTCCTGTAAGGGCAAACAATTCCTTCATGAAACATGGCAATTTGTAATTTGGCAAGTGATGCAGAGAATATATTACCAGGGCTGATAATGATCGATGAAACAAGCATTTCCATGAAGGTCGGTCGATAGATGTCTGTCTACTTGAGGTTTTACAGTTTTCTCCCCTAAACCCCAGGCATTAACGAGGGTTTGGGGAAGACGGCCACATTGTTCTTCTGGTTAGAACTGCTCAAACAACAGAATTTTGGGAAGTTACTTCACCTAAGTCTTCTGTTTAAGAACACTGCGCAACTGAGCTTTCTGGCTTTCCATCCTAGCTTCCAGAAAGCTTGGCCTTCAAACTATTCTTTTGGATGCCTCGGGACCATTTAATTCCCTGTTTTATTCCTCGAGTAATTTGTGGATTCACGAGCTCTGGCGAGCTGCACTGCTCCACAGAATCTTGGTGCTGAAGCATACCTTCCCATGACTTTCTTCTGGGAGACATCTCCTTATTAGAAATTTTTCCATTCAAGACCACTCCATCACTATCATCTGCTGTTATCTCGTAGCATTTGTTGTTATATTGGGCAGATCTTGAAAGCTTAGATATGGGAAGTTGCTTTCTGCATCGATTCTCCTGATACCGAGTAGACATCACCACTTTGAGTGTTTGGAGACTTCTGAGCTTCATTCCCCTCACATTCTCTTGCACTCTGCCAAGCATTTTTGCTTTGGCTAAGCCTGCTAACAGAGATCTGATTCCCATGGGAATAGCTTGAACCTTGACCCTCGGAATGAGTCACTGCATCGTAGCGTCTTACATCTTCTTCTAAATGACAGCTATCATCATTGATAATAGTTGACCCTTGCTGCAAAGAATGGTAGCTATATGCATTCAAATCAGAACTAGCGAGCTGGAGTTCGGAAGCATTGCTTGCAGGGCTGCTCTTATTGCATTCTTCAATCTCCCTTTCATTGCTTTCAATTTGCTTGAGTTCTTCGTAAATAGAGTATATATCACTTAATTTTGGTGGGGCGTAAGAAAATTCCTTGATGTCTTTAACATTTACCAATTTAGCTGCTTGTCTGATCAGCTCGGCTTTCCTTAACTCATTCACATCCAAGGTGCCACTTCTTGACCTTAGAAAAGCTTCAAGGTCTGTTATTAATTTATTCATTTGGCAATCCTTGTCTTCAAGAGCCAGTTTTGCATCAATCAACTTTCATTTGGACACGTTCTTCGCGCCATACCTCAGCCATCTGCAACATCTTCCTCTCTTCTTCCATTTCTTCCTGGATCCTGATGGACTCAGTCTTGAATGTTTCAACTTCAGCTTTATCTTCCGCAACTTTATAGGCAAGTTCATTGCAAACTTCCTCCATTACTTCTCTAGCCTTTTGTTCCTCCTCATAATCTTTCCTGAATTGCTTTGCAGAGGATTTGACATTTGACAATTCATTGACCAATTTATAATTGAGAAGTTCCAGCTTTTGACCCTTTTTTCTTTCCCTGCTTATTTGATTTTCACAGTCATCTATAACTGCATGAATTTTCTGACGTTCTCTGCTCAACCGTGAGGTTCTTTCTTCTCCCAGCTTCTTCTGCAAGTGCTTGACTTTCTTCCTATAAGACTGGCACTCAGCTTCTAGCTCATGAACGCGCAATCGAGCTTGCACTAGTTCTGCTTGAATGGCAGAAGCAGACACCATAGCAACTTGATTTTCAAGAAGTTTTGTATGGCTGTAAAAGCTGGATATTCTTGAGCATCTCGGATCCCTCTTCATTGAACCCTCCATGATATGCTTAGAATGCAGTAATGGGGATTCAATCTAATAAAAAATAATAATAAAGATAAAGAACAGATACAAAACTGACTTCACCAAACTGAAACTAAATGATAAAACCAGAAACCACATTGTAGATTCTGGTTACCAAGCAAGTCATTAATTGAAAGTAGAAAAAATATATAAAAACAACCTCTCCGTCTATTATTTGTTCCAGATGTCATGAATGCTATTAACAACACGAAGATGATTCAACAAGACGGTAAGGGCATACTACGACAAAGTTCAATCTAATCAAACCATGGATAACCTCCTATTTATGATATTAGCTCAAGTTGGGACTGCATATCTGTATTCAGACATTTTTAAAGGGTCCAGGCTACCCTTTTGAGAAAGCTTAAGGTTGAGCAAGGAAACTGTCATTGGTAAATAATGAACACCTTGCACAGGAACCCATGCTTTGAATTGGACACAAATTAAGGGGTCCGTAAGAGATCCATTTTTTCTTCACCATATTCAGTGCTAATGTGATGAGAGGGAAACATGGTATTTACCTGCCCAGCACCAGGCTGCAAGTGAAATACGGCATCGTTCCAAAGTCTCAAAACTGTTATGGCAACAGCATGTGGATGGACATTCAAATAGAACATGAACCAATCCACACGAAACCAATAAGACCATTACATTATTAATCTCAGTTAGACATTAAGTACTCCTGTTGATCTTGACTTTGATGGGACAAGTCAAATATCCAAGAATAGGACAATGAGAATGCACAACCGCAAACTATTACTGACCACTAAGATATTCACGAGCTCATTCGTTGCTAGATGAGTTTTAATCAGCCCAGATGCACTTGAAAAATAATCAGACAAGTTGATCATTTTTTTTCACACTTTATCAAGGTAACTAATATAGATTCAGGCAGATCAAGGCTAAATCATTACACCGGCCCCAAAATGAAAAAGAGAATCCATTTCCACATTTCTTAATTTTTTCTTGCAATTTTCCTCTTGTTATCATGGTAAATTTTTGTTAATGAGTTAAAAAAAAAGGGTAGAAGAAATTAAAGACCTCCCATTTTCCTCTACTCTCTCTTAGCCATCTAGAGTCTAGACAAATCAATAACAGTCCATTAAGAAAAATAAAAGTGAACAGGCAATTATAAGAAAACAAGAAAACACATGGCCCATTGCATTCAATTTTGTCACCTGAATCCTCAAAGCAACAAAGTGCTATCTGTCAAGTCTATCATGATGGGAGAGAAAATATGCCAGCCAAAAAAAAAAAGAGAGAACTACTTGGGACTAATTTCCCAGAAAATAACTAAACTTTCTCAGCAAAAAAGGGTCAAATTTTAAATCAAAACATAAATAAAACACATACCTTTAACCCTAAATCTATCAGTTTGCTCATATTTCAAGTTCAGCTCTTTATCACCTCCGCCACCACCCGCCAAGCTTTGGTTCCACAGCCCAGCCGCCAGCTTCCTAGCCGACACTGCAGGCCTAAAAGCTACCACCAACACCACCACCTCCCTTTCCGGCCGCCTTCACTCCGCTGGCACCACTTCCGGAGGAGGCGGGGTGTCTGCTCTTGTTATCATCTTGAAGAAACTTCCAATGCGAAAAGGGGGTTGGCGGGGCTTTGAGCTTCCGGCGAACGGAGCAGATGGTGTTCCTCCGGCGGCGGGGGGGAGCCCCACGTGTGTAGTTCATATCTTGGTCTTAGAAAATTGTGTACTTGATCCCATTTGAAACACAAAGAAGGAAAGACAGGGATTTAGAAGAGATGGTAGAGATGATCAGTTGGCAGAAGGAACCAAAAACATAACAGGCTCGAGTTTCCAGATTTCTGTTCTTGATTAGGGGGGACTGCTGTTTCCTTTATATAACGTGTGCATGTGTTTTGTTTTCTGTTTTTTGGTTGCTATAGCATATGGTTTCGGCCCCACGATGACATCTCTCACTAAAATGTTTGTTTATTATTTATTTTTAAAATATTTTAAAACGAATATTATTTTGATACTCTAACACCATAATTGTTTTCAATTTGCTACTCAAACCAGCCCGACCTCTTAGAAATTTAAGTTTTAATAGATTGCACAATTAAAAGGAGTGCATCCTGAGAAAGAAAGAAAGAACTAACCTAACCCTTTGAAAACAATTATCATGATTTACACTACTAAAAGTATTGTAACCTTTGAGATTTTTTTTAATTCATTTGTTCCCAGGACACAAATCAGTATTATTTAATTTGTTTTTTAAAAAAAATGGTTTTCAAACTTTATTTTTGCACGGGTGCATCTTTTTTTGTCAAATTAAAAGAGAATTGAGTCAAGTATTTTGCCTAAGAAAAAAAAATAAAAAAGGAGGACCAAAGTAAAAAAAGGTGCCACAGTAGGCGATAATTTTAAAGTTCTCATGAGAAGTTTAATTTAGTCCTTGATTAATTTTCCTTTTGTTATTAATTCTGTAGAAACCCAAGCAAATGAAAAGGAAAAATGATTAAGGATATGATGATTTGAGAATCTTAATCTGGGATGCGGAGGATTGTGATTCAAAGAATTTCTTAATGCAGAGGAACAATAAAAAGTAAATTTCATATTTTCATGGGAAATAATTGAATCTTTTATTATTTTTTTCTTTATTAACTCGTATTGGCATCACTGTCTCTTTACATAGTATCACTCCTATCCTATCTATCATCATCTTTATTATTATTATTATTATTATTATTATTATATATAAAATAAAAAACTCACAAAAACTGATTATTAATTATTATATTTATTTTAATAACTAAAAAGTTCTCATAGCATTAAAATAATAAAATTGTCATTCATTTTATAATTTTATGAGCACAATCTCTTAAGCATTTCATCAAACAATTTCGCGGACATACTCGTGCAAAACACGCAACTGCATCATCTCCTCCATACCAAATCCACCACTGCAGTGTTCATCTTCTTCCTCCGCACAACCACCATTCCTCGAGGCACCACCACCACAACACCAACCGTAACCTCCATAACATTTTTTTAGCTTTGTTTTTATAATAAAATTAAATTTTTGAATAGCTTTTTTTATTAGAATACACCAAATAAAAAAATATTATATTTATACTGTTTAAAAAATCAGAGTCTTTTCAATTAGAAATACAGTCTAGCATCACAAAAAAGTATCTCTAATCCATACTGCCCAGACACCCCTCAAAACACCACCAAGTTCATCTACGGTCGCCGGAATGCGGTAGGGGTCCGTAAGCCCTCACGCTCGATTCTCGAGATTCATGGGCCGTCTCGCGAAGATCCTCGATATGAACCTTCGCCTTCTCTCTATAAACTTGAAGACGATAGCCATTATTCCCAACCCACTGTCTCCGGCCAAAACCAAGACATCCTTCTTATCCTCCGGCCAAAGCCCCACTAAAACAATCACCCACGAATTTGTTATTGGTTGATTTAAATTTGGGTATTTCCGTCACTTGACTTATATTTTGTATGATTCGAAAAAATTACTTTTCTCTCTCTCGTAAAAAACATGACAAGTAACAAAAGGCCTCGGTGAAAATAAAAATAAGATTTTTATTATTTTTACCTCTTTTGGAGCATGTAGTAATAATATGGATCGAATTAACATATCTTATCAAAGTATATTAAATGAAATGACAGCTGTCAAGACTGCTTTAAAAATCAATTAAAATAAATGAGTTAAAGTTCAATTTTATTTTTATCATCCGTAGCGTAGTATCCAATTTCCATTTTAATAGTAAATGACAAGTTTTCTTTTTATACAGGGACCATTGTGAAAAATCTCGCTAAAAACGGGTTAGTGTTTAATACAGATAATTCAAATTTTAAATTACGATAAGTTCACCTACTAATCATATATATCACCTACTAATCATATATATTTTTTACCTAATTACATGTATGTGGCAAATTAATTAACTTGGTCAACGATGAAGACTGAAGCGATCTATCAAGAGAAGAGTCCATCTCAAGAAATAATATTGACTCGAACATCTATGTTAATAAAAAAAAAAAAAAAAAAACTCACTAATCTATCATTCATTAAAATAAAACTAAGTCCCCATTCGAGCTTGTAGACAATTCATCACTCATTTATGACTAAATTGCTCAGATTTTCTCTAAATTGAAAGCTATTTGATAATTAATTTCTATGTATTTAATTTTACATGTACTTTAATATATTTGAAGTTTAAAATGTTTTCCTTACGTGAGTAATTGAAGAAAACTTGCCTTCAACTACCAGCCTGACGCGTGGCGATCTTGTCCAAAACCATATAATTTTCATAGCCGGTCGTTTTTCTTTTCTTAAGCTTCGTTAGTTGGCTTTGATGGATCATTTTCACCATTACAGTGGGCTTGAATAATATTCTAGATAACTTCTCGTGAAGGAAAATGTCTGCAGGTTTGACAAAAACATCGCATTTCTTACAAGAAAAACACTCCAATAAATTTCTTGCCGTCCTGATCCTCATATATGAATAGTTTGATGTTTCCATGTGTGTCAGTGTGTAAAAGTTTTCGTGGCCACGTATTATCTTCCTATACAATATAATAGTAGGTTAAAAAAGAAAGCGACAGAATATTTAAATTGTAACTATAATGTTTATAAATTACCCGGATTATAAATTGATAAAATGATATGATTTTGATTATTTTTTTAAGAAAATTAACAAGTTAAGAGATTGGGTTTTGCTAAAATCAGTTCTCGAGAGGTGTGGCATGATGACAGATAAATTGCGATCTACACAATATATCTCGAGTTCAAATCATGATATGCATTCCCTTGTAAAAACATGAAATAACAGGGATTTTATTGGCTCACCTGTACCCACAAAATATACTTTACACGAGATGAGTTCTCTCGTATCAATTTATTTTTGCTAAAATCAAGATTTTTTTTTTTAAAAAAAAAAGAAAAACTTGAAACGCTATAAACCCTATACTGTAAGAATCGAATAAGTAATTATACATTGGAGGAAACTACATGCTTGTTAGGAGTTGAAATGGTAGCCACCAAGTGGAGAAGGAATCGATGCAGGTCCAAGATACCATTTGCATAAACAAGTTCACACTTACTTGTCTAACCCAAAGATGCCATCTATAATTCAATTCACACCCTCCAACTTAATCATTTAGCTTATTTTATTCATATTGAATTTTGGATCTATAAAACAAGTCAATGGAGCATAAAATAACAAGAAGAAATAAAAAAAAGTTAGGTAATGAAGCCATGTATGATTGAGCTGAGCTGAGCTGGCCCATGCCTACCCTATATATAATTGTCAAATATCACACCGACGTCATGGCTAGCTTAAGCTGAAGAAGCCGGTTGGCTTTTTTTGGTCAACAAACAGCCTCTTACCTTGCCACGTATGACCATATCTCATCCTGCCCTACGTGCTCCTTGTAACTTGGGAAATTAACGAGCCCAGCCAGCCAGCCACACACATTTCTACTTCTCCTCTTCTCCTGCCTATAAATATCACAACCTTTTGTCCTTGTCCGAAATCTCTCCTTCCATTCATTCATTCATAATCTTTCTGCATACTTGATCGGATCAAACACCGTACATGGGAAATTGTTGCAAAAGCGCGTCGGCGGCGGCCGTATGGGCCGGCGACGATTGGTCATCAGTGGCACATCACAGGCATCATCATGCTACAATGTTTGATGGAGCTGATGACCATGAAGAACATGGTACTGACATGGAAAGACAGAGGCTACTGGGCACAGGTTCCCTGTCTTCAGGTTCTACGAGAGAGGTGAAGATTAGGGTTACAAAGAGGGAGCTAGAAGAGATCATGGCTAGGGTTAATCTTCAGGGATTCTCCATGGAACAAGTCCTCGCTAGGTTGGTCAACTCTGCTGATCTTAACTTTGAAATGGACCTTAATCATAAACACTGGAAGCCTGCCTTGCAAAGCATTCCTGAGGTGAATTAACGGGATTGTACATGTAGAAACCAAGTTCATGTTTTTATCAGGGGAAGTTCCCTGAATCCTAGAGGTATATTTGTAAATTTAGGAAGGCTGGATATTTGTTAGTGTTCATGTACATCATAAAGAAAAATTAACATCACATCAATTCCTGATTTAATTATAATAATTTATTTTTGCCACATTTATGGATTTCTTTTTTTTCTTTTTTTCATAGCTAAAGCCAGATCGATAAGATAAGATACTCTACAATTAGTTGGCCTGATCCAATCGGTCTTTTTATATATGAAACTTCAACAATGACCTTATCAACATAATTATATATATACACTTATTATTACAATATCTCTTGACATTATTTAAGGGCCATCTCTTGTAGTTTAATTAACTATGTAATTTGTAGTTTCTGACTTAAAAGAGAAATGAATTTAAGACAGAATAAACTCTTGAACTCGAAAATGCTTGATGATGCTCAAGGGTGTCTTTAAAAGCCTAAAAAATAATAACGATGATCTCCCCAACTTTTTTGAAAATACTAACAAGATACATCATGGCAAAAAGGAATATTCAGCAGTTTCAATTTGCAAATGTTTGAACAAGTGAGTAACAACAGGTTTTACGGGGGGGGGGGGTTTCTTCTTCTTTCCCCTTAACTTGTTATTTGGGTTTTCAAGTTTGACAGATCGAGTTCCGTGAAAAAGAAAACCTTGCAAGAAGTAAAGTAGCTATCGATGCGTAATCTAAAAGCATATACAGATGGAAGTGTATATGATTTGGCCAATAATTAGATTGGTGGCACGAAACTGTGGGCCCAACTAGATTTTTTTAACTCTCAAGAATAGTTTAAGAAATAATTATAATTTTAAAAAAAAATTAAAGAAATTTGATATTTGAATTACATCATGATTAATTTGATAATATGATAAGAAAATAAGGTAATAAAAAGTTTTTTTGCCCTAGACCAAATTGAATTAACACACAAAAATTATGATTCACAACTCGCCATCCTTCACAGTAAAGCCTCATTCTTCACCGTAAAACCACTCGGTAAAAATTGACATGTTCTTTGTTTGTTCATACTGAAATACTCGTCAAAGGGTTCCTATCAAGGTTCTATAAAATGCCCTTCAAGATCAAAAGGTAAGAAATGAATTAAAAGCCTCACAAAACCATAAACATTCCTCACATATAAACCCTTTTAAGATCAAAATAGGTTGTTTTGCATTGTTATTTTTTTTGATTTAGTACCTCATGCTTGATTTTTTTGATGTTTTATGTTAGTTTTTTTTTATTCTAATATGTTTATATGTGATGTTGTGACTTTTTTGGATGAATAAAGCATGTTTTGAAGGACAAAAATATTAATTTCTATGATTGTCAGTGAATGTGAGTGTTAAGTTTTTTATAGGCATTATGGGCATGTTCTTCCTATGCTTAGGAAGAACATTGCCTTGACCCATTTATTTAGATGATTTTGGGTTCATTTATTTGCATAGAAACCCTAATTATGCATAATTATTAGATAATCTTGAGTTCATTGTCGTTAATCACATGTTTTTGACGGTTTTTAATCTTAGGGTTCTAGTTTTGAATCAAAACTCATTTTGACAAAACCTTAGTGTTTTAGTGGTAATTCAAGTGAATGGATGCTAAATTTTTTTTATCTTGCATGATTTTCAACATGTATATGTTTTTTTCCCCTCCAAATTTGGTCTATTCTGGAAACCACATTATTGGGTTGTTTTTGTTTTCTTGTTCTTAAATTTTTTGAGGGTGTTTGATTTATTTTGTTCAAGTTTTTTTTCATTTTTTGTGTTTTGTAGGTGTTTAATCTATTTTTTATTATTATTATCTTTCATTCTATTTCTAGATTATTTTCGGGTCAAGCCATGATGTTTTGTTCAGTTTATGATCAAACCAAAAAGTCCTTGGTCAAACCCAATTGATTAACGGAAAGAAATCTTGAGTCACAAGAGTTATACCCTATTTGTTTTGCCATGATTTTAATAAATGTATTTTTTAGGATGTGTTTGACAAATTCTCTTTAGTCTTTTTTTTTGTAGGCTTTTTTTTAGGAAAAAATAAGTTTTCAACAAACAAAATTTAGAAGAAAAAAATATTTGTTTTTTGCATATGGCCAACAATCCTAAGAAAATAATTTTATGTTTTATTTTTTAAAAAACAAATATGAAAATACTTTTGCATGAATTTTACAATAGGTTTATAAAAATCCAAAAAGGATTTTGGCCTCCTTTTCTAAAAAAATCATTTTGCTCCTTTTAATATATATAGAGCCACAAACTGATATCTAAGATGTATTTTCAATATTAATTTTAGAAACACCAAAAAATATTTTCCTAATAGTATCTGAGATTATGAACTTATATGTAAGATGTATTCCCGATATTAAATAAAAAAAATAGTTTTTTTTCTTATGTTTTCACATGAAAACAATTAGGTTCTTACTTGAGAAGATAAATATTGTTTTGCCGAGAATAACTTTTCTTAAACCTTAAACAAACCAATTATTAGAGAAACACAACAATAAATTAATTTATATCAAAGAAATAAATAATATAATTTACATATTAAAAGTGTTATTGCTTTTTTTTTACATAATAAGTCTCTTTACCTGAATTTTGAGACTAATTAAAGTTTTTAAAAAACTACAATACTAGGTGACAACACCCATTTTCTTTTTTCTACCAACAAAGGGTAAAAATTCTTTATCATTTCATCTAGTTTATTCCTAACTATCTTGATGAGGAAGAATAATCACTACGACCACCTCCTCCTTCCTTTTCTTTCCTATGTCCGCGATGAACTTTATTACCACTTATGAGAGAAAATCAATTTGCCCAAAGTCTTGGTTTTCTTTGCTTTCTCTCATTTATTCCCTTCTCTTTAAGCAAAGTAATCTCTTTTTTTAACCAAAGCTATCATTACTATGGGCTGATTGGTGGTGGCTGTAGCAGCAGGAGAGGAGATTTTTATTTTTATTTTTATTTTTATCATAAGATAACCCATTTAGATGGGTTAGGATGAATATTCATTGATTTAGGTTAAATAAATCATTGTTCATGTACGTCAGCATGTGAAAGGAATTTAGTCTTATCTATTTCTTTTGGTCTAAACTACTACTTAACAACTAACAAATTTGTCCTTGTTTTTGAAATATATCAAAATAATATATTTTAATTTTTTTAAAATTAACATGTTAAAATGATCTAAGAATATTAAAAAAATAATTTAAAACAAAAAATATAAATACAAATATAATTTTTTTTTCAAAAATATTTTTAAAATACAATATCAAATAAACACCTAAGTATATGCTTGCTCCTTGTCTAACCAAGCCAACTTATACTTATAAAGCCCTAATGTCAATCGTCAACGAAAACACCACAAATATCAACAAAATCAAATTGATTTTTGGATTTCTTTCAAAAACATCACATCAACATAAGATTAATTGATGAGAACTCCATCTCTTTATCAATCTTTTCATGTATTTTATGTAAGACCTACCACTTTATGGTCCGGAATATTAATGATTAAAAATTTAATGATTAAAAATTTAACGATGTTTTGTGCATTTAAAGAGGTTACATTTCCCTCGCTATTACCTTTCAAAATATCATATGAGATCATTAATAGTAAAATTATTATCTATTTATAAAAATTACTTAAAGGTATTTTTTTAATTATAAGGTATGATTTCACTTTACAATTACTAACAAAAATAACGACAATTTCAAAAAATTCTTATGGAGTTTATGTTTGTTTGAATGTTTGGATTGTCTTTCAATCGTTGAAAAATATTAAAAATTATAATATATAAATATATGATATGATTCATAAATTAAAAACATACATAATACTTTCAAATTAATTTATATGTCAATTAAAATTAAATTTTTTTTATTTAATTGATATTAAAGATATATTTCATTTATATCGACTATTTTGTATTTAATATTTTTAAAAATATTAACTCTAAAAAATAAAATTTTATAAACTGAACCTAATATTAAACACAAAATATATAATTTCACAAAAGTCTTCCATGCCGGTTTCAAAACTATAATGCTGGCAAGCAAAGAAGTGGGAGAAAGGATAAGAAACAGGCAATTGATTGCATTCTTGTGCCTCCGCAAACTTAGTGATTGTTCGGAAGGTAAAATGTTTTTTTTTAAATTTAAAATTATATCATATATCAATTAATATTAAAAATATATATAAAAAATTGAGATTAACTTTTTTTAAAAAGAAAGGTGCTATTTAAAATTGTGTTCTAACTTCTAAATAGTTTTCTACAAAAAAAATTTGATTTTTTCTTATATAATATATATATATATATATATATATATAATTTTTTAGATTATTTAAATGTGTTTATATTATTTTTTTTTGAAAAATAAAAATATTATTTTAATATATTTATATAAAGAATATTTAAAATACAATACATAACTAATCTAACTTTTCCAGCGATCTCTAATATTATGTGGCCCCATGCATGTACGAGCTAAATAGTAAATAGTAAAGAAACTCTTCTAGTGTGAAACTGCACTTGTCCCCACACGCTCACTCAAGAGTCATGACATTAACAAGCTTGCATTTATGGCTTCTTCTCTCTTCAGTCGACACCCATTATACTATACCCTTCTCTGAATTCCAAGTCACATACTTCTCAATTCATTTAGTCTCGGGCCTCTCGCCGTCCTTTTATTCCATTCTTTTGATTTCAATGGAGGAATGAGTGAAGGGGTGTCTCTCAAGATGAAGATGAGTCTGAGTATGGTTTTTGTGGAGGTGTTTCTTTTGATTTTGAGTGAGTATTTTTAGATCTTATTTTCTGTTTTATTAAATGGGTTTTTTTTTTATTTTTTTCATGATCTATGAGTTTTCTCAGTTCGGTCGTTTCAAGCTGATGTTTTTGTGGGGTGAGTAATTGGGTTTTGGTAACTTTATGGTTTCCAATGAAGGGTTTGTGCAATTGGGGTTTCTGGGCTTTGTTAATTTAATGGTTTTGTAGCCTAAAGTTATAGACTTCGTGTAGGGTGATCGATTTGATGTTAGCTGATATGCAATATTGACTCTTTAACTTGTTGCCCTTTAACTTGTTGCCCTTTAACTTGTTGTTTTATCTCCTGTAGAAAGTTTGAGCTATGATCGTTGTTTGAGCGTAGTGTGCTTTTGCTTTGTTTTTGGTAATGTATAATGTGATGCGGTTCTAGGTTCAGTGCTCATTTAGGTTTCCTTTCATATGCACATGAAAAATAAAGAGAAAATATTTTAGTCAGGTTTGGAGTGAGTTCATTTAATGTGATTATTCGGCAAAATTAGCTTTAGTAACTTGCTGCTTGGAACATTGGGTGTTATTGTATTGTGTTTCTTTTATTCTTGTTGTGATCAACTATACCTGCCATTTGGGTGAGGAGTTGGCTTTCAAGTTTTTAACATGATTTAGGTTCTGTTAAAGCATCTTTTGCTGACATGATTCTGAGAAAAAACAATATTTTTTTTACTTACAGCCAACTGATTGTGTAGTTTTATATCCAACTTTAGGAGAATCATTCTGTAACAAACATTATGATCAGGGGAAAGGTCAGAATTTTTTCATATCATTGGGTATTTGTACTTGATACGGTGGTTAAAGTTAAGATAATTGGACAGGGATCTATGTGGCTGGTGCACGGGTGACTGGCCATGTAGTGCTTCATTTGTTTATAAGCTGTGCTTATCTTGATGCATTACATTTGCTCTTGGAAATATCCTTCCTAGCCTGTTTTTTTCTGTATGCAAACAATCAAGTATTATGATCTGCTTTCAGATCTCTCACTGGTTGTCTGATTGTAAATGTAAATTCAAATGATCCCTTTAAATTTGCTCTTGATTTTCAAGAGTGGTTGACAAAGTAGCGGTGCAACATTCGCCTCATAATGAGCCCATCTTTCTGTTATAGGTCTGATTGAATGTCACTGCAGCCCATTCAATAATCTTGGTGGCTCATTGTCAACTGACAGAAGAGTGGATGGTTTTCTGCCTGTGATCTCACCAAATTCAGCTCCTCAGCCCTTTCTTCCTCTTCTTGCACCTTCTCCTTTAGCACCTTTCACAAACAGTATTATCCCAAAGTTATCAGGTTGGTCAATATTGATTTTTTGTGGCATTTGAGTTGAAAGGCCCTATTTCGCTCTAAATATGGTGATGTCATCTTTTTGTAGGACAATGCACTTTGAATTTCACTTCTGCCCAAAGTTTGATGGGCACGACATCAACGGATTGTTGGTCTATTTTTGCGCCATTGCTGGCTAATGCTATATGCTGTCCCCCAGTTAGAAGCCACCCTTGCAATTCTTATGGGCCAATCCAGTATAGATACCAGAACTCTTGCTTTAAATGAGACTGTTTCAAAGCATTGCCTTTCAGATATTGAGAAAATTTTGGCTGGTCAAGGCGCAGCAAATAATGTGAATAAGATATGCTCAATTCGTCCATCAAATCTCACAGAAGGGTCTTGCCCTGTTAAGGATGTCAATGAATTTGAGGGCACTGTGGATTCTTTCTAAGCTTCTTTCTGCATGTGAGAATATCGATCCTGTTAAAGAATGTTGTGATCAAGTTTGTCAAAATGCCATATTAGAAACCGCTACAAAACTTGCACTAAAAGCTTCGGAAGTATTGATCATAGCTGGGTCCCATGGTATAACTGAGCACTCGACAAAGGTTGATGATTGTAAACATATTGCACTTCGATGGCTGGCTGGTAAACTTGAGCCTTCCCGTGCAAAGGAGGTTCTCAGAGGACTATCTAATTGCAAAGTTAATAGAGGTGAGTTTTAAAATGTGGATGTCAAAAACTTGCTTTTCTCATGTGTCCAGAAAGGGCATTTGTT
Organism: Salix udensis; assembly: GCA_029204005.1. Classification (NCBI taxonomy): domain Eukaryota; kingdom Viridiplantae; phylum Streptophyta; class Magnoliopsida; order Malpighiales; family Salicaceae; genus Salix; species Salix udensis. The sequence goes on along the minus strand of CM055022.1, from coordinate 1,577,127 downwards.
CAGTTGCGGAGAATCCTGTGATGATTGCATGTGGCACATGGCATCTGTGGATTTTCAAATAATTAGTCAAGTATTCTTCTAATAGATACCTTTTGACTCCAAAAGTGATTATGTATCTATTAGCGTGCATGCAAGCATGTAATGTGCATCAGCATGGTGCATCTTTAATGTCTTTTGTTGTCTCTTTGGTGCTTTGTGCATTGGCAGTCTTGCCACCACGATGTACATGAAGCAGAATTTCATTGAAGGTGCTAGTAGATCCTGCCTATCCTTTTGTTGAAAGTAATAATGACATCTTTGATTCTTTGGAAAAAAATGCTAGCTTTCCATATGAGATGTACTCGTTTATGTTTGCTCATTGTTAGTTTTTTTTATGGTGGTTGGCACATTGTTCTTGATTCTTGACTTTACCTACTAGTGTCAATCCATTCAGCAGGCCTCACCAGTAACTATTCTTTTCTCTCTTTTTTTCTTGTGCTTTCTGCTTCAGTTTGCCCTCTGGTTTTCCCTGACATGAGACATGTTGCAAAGGGCTGTGGGAATGACATTAGTAACAAGACAGAATGCTGTAGTGCCATGGAGAACTATGTGTCTCACTTGCAGAAGCAGAGTCTTATAACCAACTTGCAAGCTCTGGATTGTGCTACAACTCTAGGAATGAAGTTACAGAGGTCTAATATTACAAAAGATGTTTATAGCCTTTGTCACATAACCCTTAAGGATTTCTCCCTTCAAGGTTGATATTCACACTTTTCTTACAATTCATTTTTTTCTTTAGTACCCTCCCTCAAATCACAATTTCCCTCTCTTGATAAACTGTTGAGCGTTTTCTGTCAGACAAATTTAAATCAGATACTAATGCAGGACTCTTTTCTTCTTTTCCTTTTTTTTTATATGTTTCTGGTGAATGACTCTGGTGATTGACAATGGCACACCTCAGTTGCAAAACAAGGTAATAAATGTACTTTGTCGAACAATTCTATGAAATTTTCTTGATGTTTGCAAACTTAGCACCCACATAAGCATGCCCAAATTAACAGTGCCCATTGAGCTCCCTGACAGAAAATCAGATTTCAGTCTTGGGGTAGTGGGCAGTTGATTCTAACCAATTTTCTTGTGCTTTCGTCACCATGATTAGCGGTGGCAAGTGGATTATAATTGCAGAGTATCTGTAGCTTGCATTATTTGTATATAATTGAATTATTTGTTTGCTTCATCCACATCTTTTTCCTTTAGAGTCTGGATGCCTTCTACCAAGCTTGCCATCCGATGCAACATTTGACCATTCCTCGGGAATCAGCTTCATATGTGATTTGAATGACAATATTCCTGCTCATTGGCCATCAAAGTCTCAGCTATCAGCGCCGTGTAATAAAAGTATGTCCCAGTCATGATTGTTAGTCCGTTGGTGGTTCTTCATTTTACGGTTGAAGTTATTTTGGCTATTTAAGTTCTTATTTCATCTCTTCCATATTCTTTGATGTTTACCTGAACTTATTTGATTTGCAGCCATCAAAATCCCAGCACTTCCTGCTGCTGCAAATGCTCAAATTGGTAAGAATATACTTGTGCTCATGCTTCCTCTAGAATAACACTATCCAGAAAACGAAACTCATGTGTTTAACCATCAGAATTTGTAAAGCTTGCTTTGGGATATCAAGAAAAACCATCCCATCATAAAATTTGCATTAACCGACCCAATGCAGCTCGTTAAAGTTGGATATTGTGGATATTACAGATGATAGTGAGTCAAAAATCTTTAGACCACCTAAAATTGAGGGTGCTATGGCACCTACAATTCATATAGGTCTGCCTTTAAATGCGACCCATGAAAATTAATAATATAAGCTCAACCTGTGGATATCTATAGTATCTACAAAATTTAGCCCATCCTGATATATCCAACCTACCCCACTGTTATCAATACCACAAACTTCAGTAATTCAGTAAAGAGCAGCCCATCTACATGTGTGCTATTCCCTCAAAATGTATATTTATTTATTTATTTATGAATGTTCCTCAATTGTCCTAGTTGGTTTCGCAACCTAGATACTGGATTAGAAGGAAGGACTTTCATTTTCCTCACCAAGAACGATTTTAACTTCACAATGGCCTCTACCTGACTAAACATCTGTTGCTTCACAGGTCTTTACAACGAAGATGTGATATTTTACGTGCTGTTTGCTGCCTCAGCTGTTACCATGATGCTCTTGCAGTCTTTTGTTTGAGCCATCCCTGCTTCTTCTCGACATCAAGAATGTTAGTTTGCATATTACAAATTTTTTTATTTGTTGCTTGTGAAATGAGGGTAATCATATAGAAGCTAGATAGAAAGAGGTCTCGTATGCCTGACTCTCGTCCAACCAGGTGTAATAATATTTTTTTTGTATAGAAATGCTAGCCAAAAAAAGAAGAGATAATATTGTATGTAGCAAAATCAATATATGATGTTGTATGTACCCTATTTGACTGTACCATGTACAAAGAATTGGATTGCTGATCAATCTGACTTTACCATGATCATTTATAACTTTCTTTAGTAGTAGAGCCATATTTATTTTCTAAATTATCTCTACATTGACAGAATTGCTTAGAATATAGATCTCATGTCAGCAAAATACGAAGCTGTATTCTGGTTCGGTTACATCTTGTAAAGCTATACATATAGAGATATATATATTGACAGCCTTGGATTTACATCTTGTAAAGCTATACAACTTAAGTGTCACAAGAATGAACTGACCCTGGAAATGGGACAGCTGCAGGCTTCTAACATCTTCTCCCAAAATGGGAGGTCTGAGCATGTCTCCATCCTTCACCAAATCTGATTCTTTCCACCCCGTCGCTGCCATATATCCTAAAACTCCTTCGTGACTGCGTAAAACACGCCTGCTCTATCCTCATCCTCATCATCTACAGCGTCTTCTTCCCCATCACTAGGGTGTCCACGTCATCGGCCACATCAGCTGAGTCTTCCTTATCATCCCCATCCCCTTGCTCTAGAGATGTCTGAAAATCATCCGATCCATTGTGTATGAAATATAGGCAACAACTTAACGTGATATGTTTGACTATTGAGTTGCAAGACATTGACCTTATCCAGTTGTGTACCAATGAGGATCCGTGACTATGATAGTTCAAAATGCTGGGGTGTAGTTTTATCATACCCTATCATCTGGCCAGTTCTTTCTAAAATCTTCACGAGGGCATCTGCAATTCCACTATATAATGGGTAGATTTGTTGTTGTTATTCAGGCCATCTGATTCAAAAGTTGTGTCAGTCTCAGTCCAAGGGTGTATTTCCTTAAGAACATCCCAGCATTCATTATTCTTCCTCCATATATGATTCCATTAACATGTTTCTGTTATAAAAAATTAAGATGCCCCCAAGAAAACGTATAGAAGAGTAATTGGATCCTTTTTTTTTATTTTTTCCAAGAAGACATCTCCTTAGACAAGCATAATCCTCTTCTTCAATATCAAATTATCCCAGCATTCATCTGGCTGGAGGGTTGTTCTCTCTTAGAACCTTTTTAGCGTGTTTAGCTAAATTATCCTCAACTCTACGACATTCAAACCAAATATCATTCACACTCCATAGCAAAACCTTATCAGATTAGTTTGATGCTATTGTTACAAAACTGAAAAGATTCCCTGTTTTGTGACACGCACAGATACATAAACGTTTGAGTACACAGGCTAACTTCTGGGTTTTGGAGGAGGTGGTTGTTGTTTAGGGTCAAGGTGGATACGGGAATATGTGCTTGTTGGGATTTTCCAAAATAGTGACCATCGGTGAAGGAGAGAAGGCAGAGCTTCTCTCACTATATATATATATATATATATATATAAAGCCTGAGTTTTCTTTCTAGTGGCTTTTCCCCTTTGCCGAATTCTTTATATATATATATAAAGCCTGAGTTTTCTTTCTAGTGGCTTTTCCCCTTTGCCGAATTCTTTGCTCGCACCGTGCTTTAAATTATTGTATACACCAAACGCTGTCTACCGAATTATCTTTATATAACAAAATTTGATTATTGAAAAGAAACTAGAGCCACAATGAAAGGCTAATTAACTAAGAAAAAAAAAATCAAAGGAAAGGAAAAGAAACAGAAGAGAAAGGAAGAGGTTACAAGAAAGAAATACCTAAACAATCCTTAAGAGCCTATGGACATAGTTTTATTTGGAAGAACATAAAAAGATGTCAAAGAATCATTTCATTTAAAAATTTAAGCTGTTAAGTGAGGTTCTAAAATAAGATTTATATTATTCTGGAACAAAAAGTATCCCCTCAAGACCTCTAAACAAATTGAACTCAACCATAAAGTAGAATGATAAAGAAATATGAGCTCAAACAATATATGGGATAATGCATCCCAATCGCAAATCTTTTTCTAAAAAAACGACTTGTTCCAAACCAACCAAATTTTCCTTCTACAGCTAAAGACCGTGTAAGCAAAAGTTCATCAACAATTCTAGCTAGACATGCACCATTGGATGCTTAACCATTTCATAAAACAATCCCATAATCTCTAAACAATGTGTGAAAACATGATTCACAGTTTCTATAACTTCATTAAAAAAAAGAGGCACATAGACTCCTCTTTGTCACCTAGATCCAATCTTACCCTATCATTCAACATATTATGAACCTCTTTCATCTTTCTCCATATTAATCTTTTTTTCTATCTAATCCCATATTTTGATTTGTTTATATTTGCTTTAAGCATTGTCATGTGTTGTAATAATGGTCGAATTTTTGAGTGAATATATATAATTGGGAAATAATCAGTAGCTCGTCTTCCATATTTCAGTGCATGTACTTCATATTATATTTCTATGATTTTTTTTTTTGCAATTACTGTTTACAATTAGCTTAATAAATAGAATATAATTGGTTTTTTGGAATATATCTTTTTGTGGTGCTTTCCATGCAAAAAAAGAAAACGAAAGTGGCCACTCTTTTTTTTGTGTGTGGTAAGCAAAGTTGTCAATGAAACCCTTTATTCTTTAAAGCTGATCTTACTTCATCTATGTGGGTGAAACTTAACTAGCCCAAATTCAATTGCCATTTTTATCTCCTACAATTAATTATATTCTGGTTCTATCCTTCTGCAACACAAGCACTTCCAAAAATTGCAAATAGCATTTCTTCTTCCAAACAAGACTAGCAAGCTGGATGTCATCGAGGAATTTTTCCATTATCAAGATATCGCCAGACATATCATGCATGATTTTCCACCCACGTCCAAGAATCGAACCTTACATATGATCAACAAGTGTCGATGACACTTCAATTTGGAATTTCGAAGCGATCCCTTTCTCACTCGTTGCAAGCCTTTTTGTTTGATGTCACGTTCATAGATGTCCTGCAATAGCTGAGAATATTGTGGCGGTGGAATTGTACGTCATATCAAGAATGACGGGCAGAAAAACATTGCGGTATATCCGTATTTGTTCATTTTAACAAAATTGTGCAATGATCTTTCTAATATCGGCGTTAACTGTTCTGTTTTTTCTTATACAAGAGTGTATTTGTATATTTTTTTAAAAAATTTATGCAATGACCTTTCTAATCTCGGTGTTAACTGTTTTGTTTTGTCTTATATAAGGGATGTATTTGTATTTATACATATTAAAAAAATGTGCAATATCCTTAATATCCCCGGTGGTAATTGTGTATTTTTATCTTATATATGAGTATTATGGTTATTTTACTATGCACAGAAAAAATGTAAAAAGGCGAAAATACCCTTGGATCCAAGGCTAAAACTGTTATGCACGGAGGAGTAAAATAATAATTACACTATTACAATCTACAATAATCTAAGTCTAGAGCTATAGTAATTTTGTTATAGTAATCTACAGTAATTCCACGATCTCATTTAGCTTTTAGTGTAGTGGAATTGTGGCGGTGGAATTGTACGTCATATCAAGAATGATGGGAAGAAAACCATTGCAATAATGGGGGACAATCCATAAGTAGAATAATGGAATGGGTAGAGGAGTAAGTGCTTTCTCTTCTCACTAAAATTATTGTGCATGAAGATGTAAAATAGTAATTTAAGTCTAGAGCTACAGTAATTTTGCTATAGTAATCTATAGTAATTCCACGACTTCATTTAGCTTTTAGGGTAATGTAATATGTGGTGGTGAAATTGTATCGTCATATCAAGAATAATGGGAAGAAAACTAGTGGTAGAGGAAGCAAGTGCTTTCTCTTCTCACTAAAATTATTGTGCATGAAGATGTAAAATAGTAATTCTACTATTATAATCCACAGTAATTTAAGTCTAGAGCTACAGTAATTTTGCTATAGTAATCTACAGTAATTCCAGGACTTCATTTAGCTTTTAGGGTAATGTAATTGTGGTGGTGAAATTGTATCGTCATATCAAGAATAATGGGAAGAAAACTAGTGGTAGAGGAGGAAGTGCTTTCTCTTCTCACTAAAATTATTGTGCATGAAGATATAAAATAGTAATTGTACTATTATAATCCACAATAATTTAAGTCTAGAGCTAGTAATTTTGCTATAGTAATTCCACGACTTCATTTAGCTTTTAGGGTAATGTAATTGTGGTGGTGAAATTGTATCGTCATATCAAGAATAATGGGAAGAAAACTAGTGGTAGAGGAGCAAGTGCTTTCTCTTCTCACTAAAATTATTGTGCATGAAGATATAAAATAGTAATTCTACTATTATAATCCACAATAATTTAAGTCTAGAGGTAGTAATTTTGCTATAATAATCTATAGTAATTCCACGATTTCATTTAGCTTTTAGAGTAATGTAATTGTGGTGGTGAAAATGTATCGTCATATGAAGAATAATGGGAAGAAAAACTATTGGTAGAGGAGTAAGTGCTTTCTCTTCTCACTAAATGAAGTGTTTTTCCGCACTCTTTTTGTTTCATGACAGCAATTAGAAGCACGGGAACCCTCCATTTTCACCCATGCATGACGTATTACCCGATTTCATCCCTTCAATTTTATTCCTTTAGGCTTTAATATATTAGACTTTAATCGATATGATTTAGAAGCCAAGTGTAAGATTTTCCTCTGAATGATATAATTCTCTTAATAAACTGAACAAAACAATTGGGAAATATTTAAGGATATGATGGAAGATCTAGCTTGAAATATTTTAATTTATAGATCCATTGAGTATTATTTTTAGTTTATGGATTCAATTCAAAATTAGTGAATATAAATTGGAGACTAATCTGATCGAGGGTTTCCAATGATTTCATTAAAAATCAGGAGAATATTATGATGTTCCCAACAAATCGTCACTTGAATCTTACATGATAATTTCTAATGAGATATGCACTTAACGCCTAGATGGAGAGTTCCTTTCATTAATGATAAGATATAAAAGTTTTTTTTTTTTTAATGTTTTCATTAGAGTTCTTTATTTATTTTTTTGGTAAATGTTTGGACCTCTTTATGTTTACATTAAATGAAAATGATTTCAATAAATTGATTTACAAGTTTACCAATATTGAAGAGATCTATTTGATCACATCTATAATGAAACCATCATTCGAAGAACCATTATTTCAATGGAGTCAACTACTAGATCATCCTAAATTGATGAATATGGTAGATGATTTGGTAGAGAGAGTACGTATAAGGTTAGAGAAATAATATATTGAACTTTAAGATTATGAAAACTAATTCATGTAGAAATTGGGTTTTAAGAAAATTCTTTGCTCTGAAGTGGGAAAACAAAAGTGTGATTAAGAAAGAGAGTGAACATCACTACAAATCAATATTCTAATGGAATAAGCAATGGGAAACATTAATGATGGAACATTCCATCGACAACTAAGGTGTCTTTCTATGGAATATTTCATTTGCAACAAAGTAATCGATGAAAAATGAGTGGCAAAATCTAATTATTTTGGCGCAAATATTTCATTGATGATACTCAATTAGATAAAATAAATTGTTAGTAGAATCGATGAGGAATGCAAACTCCTAAAAAGCATATTGTCAATAACTTGTTTTAATTGATAATTTTCTTGGTTTAGTAATTGTTGACAATTTATTTGTTAACATCGACAAAATATTCTGTTGATTTTTTCCAATTTTCTGGTGGTGTTCGATCATTACCTTGGCTAAATTGTATTTTATAATACTAGGTTAAAATCTGATGATGGGAGTAGATGGTAGGCAGCATCAAGTCGAAGTCATACCAAGTATGTATCATATGTGATGGTTATTGAATATGATCTAATAGACTAACACAAAGCCAGTGTCGCAGGATAAAATCAAAAGATGCTCTTCGATTCAGTTTTGTTATTTTCCTTTTAATTCTTGGATTTCTTGTTGTTTTCTATTTAATTTGGGATTATCATAAAAAAAAACCAATTTAATTTATGATTAAACTGTTGGTTTTCAAATATGAGGGACTAAGATATAACGAAGCTCAAATCCATGGACTAAAGAGCAATTCATCAGTATCTATTCGATATATAAGCTCCAGCAATTACAAGCGCAAAAGAGGAGGAGAATGGATTCTGATACTTCAAGATTAAGCTCCGAAGTCTCCCACCATGACGAGACAGTAAGCAATGAGCTTGAAGAAATACTGACAAACAATCAATCACCATACTCTAAGAGACTCCGTTTAGCTTCCTGGGTTGAGCTGAAATTGCTTTTCCAGCTTGCCGCCCCGGCAGTGATAGTTTACTTGCTCAACAATGTCATTTCCATGTCTACTCAAATCTTTTGTGGACATCTTGGAAACCTCGAGCTTGCTGCGGTCTCTCTAGGCAACAGTGGCATCCAAGTTTTTGCTTATGGCCTTCTGGTACGTAACACCTTCTCTAGCTCTCTTATCCAGGTCTCTTTTCCCATTGTAAATCTGTGTCTACTGGAGGAGAGGATTCGGAAGTATCGGCTAATTTGTGTCTGCTGCAGCTTGGAATGGGAAGTGCAGTGGAAACCCTGTGTGGCCAAGCGTATGGAGCGAATAGATATGAAAGTCTAGGCATATACCTCCAGAAATCAACGATTCTACTCATGGTAACAGCTCTCCCTCTAGCGGTGATCTACATATTTTCCAAACCTATCTTGATCTTACTAGGTGAACCAGTCAACATAGCATCGGCAGCTGCGGTTTTTGTCTATGGACTCATCCCTCAAATCTTTGCTTATGCTGCAAACTTTCCCATCCAGAAATTCTTGCAATCCCAAAGCATAATTGCACCTAGTGCATATATATCAGCAGGTGCACTCGTGGTGCATCTTTTTCTAACCTGGCTAGCCGTCTTCAGATGGAACTGGGGCTTGTTGGGTGCGAGCCTTGTGTTGAGTCTGTCCTGGTGGATCATGGTGGTGGCTCAATTTGTGTACATTGTCATGGGTAACAAGTGTAGAAACACATGGAAAGGTTTTAGTTTGCAGGCCTTTCATGGTCTTTGGAGCTTCTTTAAACTGTCTGCCGCCTCAGCAGTAATGTTGTGTTTAGAGACTTGGTACTTTCAGATTTTAGTCTTGATTGCTGGATTGCTTAAAAATTCTGAGGTTGAATTGGATTCTCTCTCAGTTTGGTAAGTTATGAGATAGACTTGAAACTTTCAGGTTTTCTTTGTCTCTTGCTAGGCACTTCAGGAAAATAAAGAAAAATCTCTGTGACTGACTGAAATGTTAACACTTTTTATTCATCTCTATATGCAGCACGACAATATCAGGATGGGTGTTCATGATTTCAGTTGGATTTAACACTGCTGCAAGGCCAGTTAAAATTTTCTATCTTGGCTTTTCTTATATCACGAAACTGTGCTCCAACATGTTTCTATCCAAAGTTAATCAAATAAAAGCTTAAAAGAAGAGAATACTACTTCAATAATATATATATATATATATATATTATTGCATAGAACACATAAATTGACAACATTTGCTTGATTTCAAATTAACAGTGTGAGAGTGAGCAACGAGCTAGGAGCAGGACATCCAAAATCAGCATCATTTTCAGTCGTTGTGGTGACTTCATGTTCATTTATAATTTCAGTAATGGCAGCCATTGTTGTGATGATATTTCGAGACTCCATCAGCTACATCTTCACTGAAGGTGAAGTTGTTGCTAAAGCTGCTTCTGATCTCGCTCCATTCCTCGCCGCCACTCTCATACTAAATGGGATTCAGCCTGTTCTGTCCGGTAACAATCTTTAACAAAAAAATTGTTTCTTTTTCTTTAACAATCTTCAATGGAGGTCAAGTTGGTATTCCCGTTTACCTTTCTCTGTGATTTAGTAAGCAAGAAAGGTTTGTAATCATAAATTATTAGCATGCATGCCAGCTTAAGGCATAGAGCTAATACATGCATAAAATTCAAACAATTGAGCTAATTTCAAAACATGTTGAAGCCGAATTGGCGGCTGGTTGTACGCTTCCAGAAGCTGCAAGGTCAAGAAATAAACCCAGCCCTATAGAAGTCACCGTTCCATAATTGAGCTAGCAAATCCAGTTCTAGAATCCTAGGCAAAAAGCTTGGGTAATCACACATGGTGGGTAACGAGGGTCTTACTTATTTATAAGCATAAAAAAACATCTTATCTAAAAAAACACATTTTCAGGATAAAACCTAACATGCGATTCTCAATATCTTACGTACCATGTGCAGGTGTTGAAACACTTCATCATTGGCAACGTCTATTTAGAAACATCAACTCAGAGATGCATGTCTTTTCAGAACAAAACCTTTCAGAAAAACAAAATGTATTGGGAGTATACTATATACATACATACATACATACATTTATATATATATATACACACACACATACTGGAAGATAGAACTTCATATCATCTGCATTGCAGTTGTCACTGCTCACTCCTTATCCTGTGCACTGTGATCGGAAGAAGAAGAAGAGAATAAATCAAACTGGATAAATTTGTTTGTTTTGAAGGGGTGGCTGTTGGATGTGGATGGCAATCCGTCGTTGCATATGTGAACGTAGGGTGCTACTACCTGGTTGGTGTTCCAGTGGGAGTGCTTCTTGGTTTTAAATTTAACCTCGGTGCCAAAGGTATAATATTATTGCCTTGCTTTCTTTTAATTACTTTATCATTTTTTGGATGGTTTTTTATGTTTCTCCGGCCTGATAAAACATAAAAAGGCTTTCTCATAAGATATTCTCTTACTTTTACATACATACATGCATGCATACATACATAAAATGAGTATCCTCGAATTAATTTATGTTCATTTTTGTACAAATATCCAAGGGCTTAACATAGGGCAATCTTTAATTGTCAATTTAAAGGTATATATCTATCATAATATAACTATATTTACTATATTTTCTGTAGGGAATATGGTCAGGCATGCTGGGAGGCACACTTTTGCAAACTATGATTTTGTCATGGGTTACTTTGAGAACAGATTGGAATAAGGAGGTATTTTTTTTTAATATTTTTGTATTATTTTGTTAATTTTATATATTTTTTATATATTTTAATCTTCCAAATACCCACATAATTAAACCAAAAAAATCATACCACGACATAAAGAATAATATTACTATCACAAAGATTTCTCCCATTAAAAAAAAAGTGCGTTTTTTAAGCTAGTGAGTCCCTTTCAAAGGATTTGGCCATTTATCACCGCTTAGAGGGTAACTAAAATTATTGGTAGCGCCAGCAGGATCTTGGCCTGATGGTCAAGAAACGCTTCTCCCTTCCTCTCACTCCAAGTTCAAGCCTTGTCAGGCATGTTTGTTATTTTCGCGATACTTTACATGCTCATTAGACTTGCAGGATATTCAGTGAGCCCGAGAATTAATTTAACACGTATACTAAATTGCAGGGACTATAGTGAATTTCTTAAAGTTTTCAGGTGCCGAATGGGAGACATCATATACAGCATAGTGATAGGCTTATTGGAATAATTTTTATAGCTTGAACAGTTGAACTTTATGCTTTATTTAGGATTCTAGTTAGACATGTTGGGATTTATTAGAGGCTAACTCATTAAATCAACTCTTTTTTTATTTCAGAATTTAAAAATTCATTAATTTTTTTTTAGTAATAGCTGATGTCTAAACTAATCATAAAATATATTTATTATAAAAATATTATTACAGAATTGATAAAAAAAAAGAAGAAGCAAAGTAATAAGAGAAGATTCCATTAAAAACGGGTCAAAACTCGACAGTTTTTTTCTTTTATTTTTTCTAATATATATTTATTTTCTTAAAAAAAACTAGATTAATTCGAAACCTGTCTCTAAGATCGAGTTTAAAAACTATGATGATATATATCATTCTTTCTTAAATTAAGAGCATGCTAAATCACCCTTTGTGACACAAAAACTTAACTCATATATAAATTGAATCTCATAATTAATAGTACTCACATGATGCGATTTTTATCATAATGTTTTCATTTCATTAGCAGATAAAGCAACAATTACTGGTGACAAAATTTTCAGGTGGAGAAAGCCAAGAACCGGTTGAAAACGTGGGATGACAAAAGGCAGCCTCCTCTGCCGGAGTGAAGTGATGGCTGGAAGATTTGGAATACACAGTGAAGGAGGGTCTCATCTGCATGCCCTTTAAGTCCAAATCTTTGGCATAGAAAGATGAGATGAAACAACTAATGATGACAAATTGGCAATGCTAGCTACCTTAATTAGTGGAACCATATTACGTTATTGCAATATATTTTTTATCTTTTTAGGTAATTATATTTATTGAATAAAATAACTTAACTTTTTTGAGGTTAAGGATTGGTTTAACCAGTTTTTATAAGGTATTTTTTTAGATGTTTTGGGTTAAAAATAAATTGAAAATAAATGTATTTTTTTTTATAATACCTTAAATTTTCAACATGTTACCTCTTTCAGATGAGCAAAGCCCACTTTAATATCAGTAAATAATGATCACAGCGTGGCAGAAAAAAAAAACCTATATATTGTGATCCCATATGATTTTTGAAGATGTCAAAAATATATAAAATTAATAATAATAAAAACACAATACTCGAGAATTGATAAAGCTTTTGATAAAAAAAAACCATGAGCGTAAAATAAAAAATCCAAAACAAGATAAAAAAAAATCCTTCGGGTCTTAATAATATTAGATAAAATTCCAAAAGATGTTGAGGTCTTTTGTTAAAAACAAAGATTTTTGTTAGATTATTTTTTTAAAAAATTCTCATTTAATTAGGATTTATAATAAGATTATGATAATTAAAGAGTTAACATTTTTATAAATATAAATCCAATGTCTTCCAAATAATAAATATGTTAATAAAAGTATAATTAATCAGGAAGATCCATGCAAATATTTAGGTGTTTTATTTTCAACACTTCTATAGAAGCTCTCCAAATACAAAATGGAAATTTACTGAAATTATCGTCGCTCGCTTCGCTTTTCTGAATTCTCTGTGCTGTCATTTGCTTTCGTTTAAATCAATCTTGACGAGTCCTCGACCTCAGGTATGTGATGATGAGCCTGCAATGCATCTTTCTCTCCCTAATCATAGCACTGGTTTTGACAGCTTGGATGGCTCAGCACTTGTCGTCGTCGAGCTGGGATTCACGAAATACTGTTCATGTCATTTCATTCCTACGAAGAAAACAATGGCGTTTGATAGATTTAGTTTTGTTTTGCGAGGTTTGTGTCTGTCAGAAGCTGAGTGGCACCTGTTCATGATATCAATCATGTCTTTTACTGGGTGTAGATTTTTATGTTTTTTTAATAATTTACTCCATCTTCTTCGTTGCTTTTCCATTCATTACGTGAACCCGAAATTCTAGAAAAATGACTTGATTTTGTTGACATGATTTTAGAAATTCGGACAGTTTACATTCCTTTTTGAACATAGCTCGGTCGAATATATGACATCGAGCCAATCATGCAGGCTACTCACGAGGTGTGGTTATGAAAATGAAGCAAAAACAACCACACTGGCTTCACATTTGAGGAGTGTATTATATTCACCAGATAATATGGAAAAAAAGGAACAGACAAAAAAGGATTCTGTACAGATCTCTTCATCCCAGTGATCAGTGATGTTAATTTTGTTTTGTTTTAGTTAAAACGATCTAAATATTTTGTAGTAGTTAAAAAATCAAGATAAAATGATACAATTTTTATTTTACTTAAAATTTCAGCCAGTTCTGGAAATTCTACTCAAATTTCAGCAGGAACGTTATGGTTTTGTTCTGTCCATTCCATTTCGATCAAATAATATTTTTTTTAAATAATAAATATTTTACAATATCAATCATATCTCTTAATCCGACCTTTAAATTGAGATGAAATTTTACAATGAATCTCTTGACATATTTATACATATTATGTTAAAATTTACGAGCAATCAGAGAATATAATGACCTTGCAAGATTGATGATGATATTATCGTAATATTATACATGTTCATAATTTTGTTCAGAAAAATCATTTTATTATGTCTTTTTTTAAATTCAATTATAGAATTCTAAATAATTTTATTTTTATATTTGAACTAATTTTTTTAATTAATACATTTAATTTTATATATACATAAAAATACAATCTCAAAACAGCACGCCAAAACACTACAAAACATTTTGTTCCACGGAATTGACAGCCTTGTTTCTTCCTCTATATAAACATTAGTATATTGATACTATGTGTTGCGCAGTTCAGGAAAAAGCATTTGTTTGATTTGCTCAAATTCAAGCGAAGAGAATGGAGCACGAAAATTTCTCAGGGATCATGAACTCTGATCCTTTAAAAATGAGCAACAAGCTCTCTTTCCGTGAGGAGTCAGCGAGCAGCGACAAATTCTAGCAGACACAGAAGCACCCTACTTTAAGAGACTACGTTCTGCTTCTTGGGTTGAGCTGAAATTGCTTTTCCAACTCGCAGCTCCGGCTGTAATAGTTTACTTGTTGAATAACGTTATTTCCATGTCTACTCAGATCTTTTGTGGTCCTCTTGGAAACCTTGAGCTCGCTGCTGTCTCTCTCGGTAACAATGGCATCCAGGTGTTTGCCTATGGCCTCATGGTAATACCCGCTCTCTCTCTCATGACTCTCATATATATTTCAAGGATGACTATGAATTCATGATCATGGTGAGTTAACTAATGAAAAGGAGTATCACAAGATGAAAAGATCACTCTGTTTTTCGTTCTCTTTTCTTCATACTCACTTACACTTATGCTTTATTCTCCAAATTTTTTGAGTCCCTTGTCTTCTCTGTTTGTGTTTCCTTCTTTCAAGTTCAATATTTCCCCTTCTCAGCCATAAAAATGGAGGGGATTAAAAACTTTCATACCTTCTCTATCAAGAGGAGTACTCTCCTCTAGTTGTGTTAAAAGAAGGCCTCGCTTTTCTTGCAGCTTGGTATGGGAAGTGCAGTAGAAACTCTATGTGGCCAAGCATATGGGGCACATAAATATGAAATGCTGGGTGTATACCTTCAAAGATCGACAATTCTCCTCATGGCAACAGCTGTCCCTCTAATGGCGATCTACATATTTAGCAAACCTCTCTTGAAGTTACTAGGTGAACCAGTAAGCATAGCATCAGCAGCTGCAGTTTTTGTCTATGGACTCATCCCACAAATCTTTGCTTATGCTGCTAATTTTCCCATTCAAAAATTCTTGCAAGCCCAAAGCATAGTTACCCCCTAGTGCATACATATCATTTGGTGCTCTCGTGGTTCATGTTTCGCTCTCCTGGCTTGCGATCTTCAAATGGAACTGGGGCTTGATGGGGGCTGGCCTCGTGCTGAGTTTTTCTTGGTGGATCATAGTGGTGGCTCAGTTTGTGTACATCGTAACAAGTAAGAGGTGCAGATTGACATGGACAGGTTTTAGTTTGCAGGCTTTTAGTGGGCTTTGAGCTTCTTCAAATTGTCTGCTGCATCAGCAATAATGCTGTGTTTGGAGACTTGGTATTTTCAGATTTTAGTGCTGATTGCTGGGTTGCTCAAGAACGCCGAGGTTGCATTGGATGCACTTAGTGTTTGGTAGGTGATAACTCCTTGTCTACTTCCTATTCTTAATTTACCTTGCCTAGTTCAAGAAAAAATGAGAAAAAATTCTTGCTTCCTCTTATATGTGATTTGAATGAGTTACTTAACACTTTTGTCAAAGAATAATATAAATTATATTTGAAATCTCACCTAATAATTTAAGTTTTTAGATAAGATAGTTTCTTGGGCATAGAATCAGAGTTTTATTGACCCCTTGTCACCCTCATTCTATTTGATAAAAATCAAGCACAAGGTATTGTGGGCTTGTGCAAGTTTCAAGCCCAAAAGAGTTTTCACTTGAAGAAATGTATTAAAGAATAATATAAATTATATTCCAAGACCACATATAATAACTTAAATTTTTAGATGAAATGATTCATTGACACCTTTTACTCGTCCCTGTTTGCAGCATGACATTATCAGGATGGGTGTTCATGATTTCTGTTGGTTTTAATGCTGCAGCAAGGTCAGTTTTTGTTTCTTCGATCTTTTGTTTTACTGTGGCATGGCATTGCAGGCAATCACTAACATTTGCTCGATTTCAAATTAGCAGTGTGAGGGTGAGCAACGAGCTAGGAGCAGGACATCCAAAATCAGCCTCATTTTCAATCCTTGTAGTGACGTCATGTTCATTTATAATTTCAGTAATCGCAGCCATTGTTGTGATGATATTTCGAGAAAGGTACTAAGGTTATCAAAAATGTTTTGTACATTCCAGAATTGAATCAAAATTTATTGAGTGTTGCACAAATGCTTAGGAATGGATATAAGGTAGCCTTTAAGGAGAATTTTTGCTTTATTACTGACGCAAATGATTCAACAATAGCAAAAATTAAAATGGAAAGCAATAGCTTCTACTTGGATTTGATTGTTGTAGAAGGAAATGCTTTGAGTGTTAAATCTGAAATTAGTGTTGTTTGGCACAAAAGACTTGGGCACTACAATTTTGAGTCTTTGAAAATGTTGCATGATGGTGATATGGTAAAGGGTATGCCTGAAATTCATACTAGTGATCAAATGTTGAGAAGCTGCAAATATGTGATCTGAATGGCAAGGACAGAGATGGTGCTCTGTATAGCATGAAAGTCAACAATGTTTATGTGAAAAATTCGGCTGAAATCCACAACACATGAAGGCTTGAAAGATGATTTTACTGAACATGGAGCAATTACTAGTGCTGTGATGGTGAGGGATGCTGAGGAACAATCAAAATATTTTGAAATTGTGAACTTTGAAAAAGCTGAGAATGTTGCCGAAACTGTCAAGACTCTTAATGGACAAAGAAATTGATGGTGAGGAATGTTATGTTAGAAAATGGTACATGAAGACAGGAGGAGCAACATTTGAAGGAAATCTTGATGGTGATTTAGGCCATAACAGGGCTGATAAAAGTCTAGTCCCATCATGATTTGAAGACCAAGGTAATTCCAGTAGCAAGTCTGGAATTTCTAAAGATAAAGTTGGGATTGCCCAAAGCAAATCTCAAGGAGGAGTGTTAGAATTCTAATATGAGATTAGCTTTGGATAAGAAGATTTAGCTATAGGTTTTATCATTAGCAGTAGTCTTTTAGTTTAGTTAAATTACTATTCATAACAGGTTTAATTTTCAAATTTATGTTTATCCGATTATCTCCCAAGTTGTTGAGAGTTTTATGTTTCTAGGACTTTATCATGTAAGCCTATATTAAGGCATTTTCAACTTGAATGAAATTGAATGATTTCCCGATTCCATCTTTGAATCTTCATTGCTGCAGATTTTAGTGTGCCCAGAATTTGATCTCTACAGTAACTGTTTAAGAACAGTTACTGTGCAAATTTAAGTTTCCAACAGTGCCTGCATATCATCTGGTACTCTTGTACTGCATCTACTGCTGACTTGGGTCGTACTTTTCAAGCTCGGAGGAGGGTTCCGGGGTGCAGCCTTGGTTACGAGTCTTTCATGGTGGATTATAGTGGTGGCCCAGTTTGTGTACGTTATAGCAAGCAAGAAGTTCAAGCACACCTGGAGGCCTTCTCTGGGTTGTGGGGTTTCTTCAAGCTGTCCCTTGCTTCAGCTGTCATGCTGTGCCTTGAGACCTGGTACTATCAGATTCTAACTTTGATCGCAGGATTGCTCAAAAATGCTGAGGTTTCCTTGGATGCTCTGTCCATCTGGTAAAATGAGGCAGGTGCTGGGCATCCCAAAGCAGCCTTATTTGCTGTTGTAGTCGTGAGCTCATGCTCACTGATCATCTCGTGGTCTTGTCTGTTTTGATGCTCTTATCGCGGCATGTCATAAGCTATGCCTTCACCGGCGGTACAGAAGTTGCCGAAGCTGTTGCGGAGCTTTCTCCTTTCCTAGCAGGCACCATCGTTTTAGGCGGAGTCCAGCCTGTTTTATCCGGTAGGTTACTGTATTTCACACGAGCTGTTAATCATGGAAGATCACTGCGACTCGCGGTGAGAACACTTTTCTTTTGACTGGTTATTTGATTTCTTGAAGGAGTGGCGGTTGGATGTGGATGGCAGGCACTTGTGGCTTACGTCAATATTGCATGTTACTACGTCATCGGCATCCCATTGGGTTGCGTTCTTGGTCTTACATGCGACATGGGTACAAAGGTACATACATACGTGTATACATCTTCGATTCTGATTTTTTTTCTGGGTTTGATTTTTATCTATAAAAATAATTAAATTATAATTATAATTAAAAGTTTTTAAAATTATTCTAATCAATTTTTTTAATGGTTTAGTTTTTTTTCATTTTTTTTAGTCTAATAGGGTTTTTTTTGCTCACGTGAAAGAAGACGAATTTGACCAATACTAAATTTGATTTACAGGGAATATGGACTGGGATGTTGGGAGGCACCATCATGCAGACCATAGTGCTGTTATGGATAACATTTCGGACACATTGGGAAAAAGTGTTGTTTTATACTAAATATATTTTGGATTTTTATATTTGTTTTATAATAGAAGGCAGCCCTTTTATATATATATATATATATAAGTGGGAAATTTTGGATTTTTCAGGTGGAAAAGGCACAGAATCGTTTGCTTACTTGGAATGACATGAAGGAACCTCTTTTGAAGGAGTGATTAAAAAGACATTGGAGTGGACTTAAGTTAATTAAATTAATTTGGGAAGGAGATAAATAAATAATGACTTGGAGGTGTGAGAGACATTGTTTTTAAGATAATTATTTATCTTACATTGAGATTACTGCCTCGTAACATAACCAAGTAATTAAACCCTCTAGAAAAAAAAAAGAATATGTTTTATTTTATTAAATAACATGTCTTTATTTATAGAATTGAGTCAATGCAAGTGTCTTGCCGTTCATATAAATACAATTTATTTAATTAGATTAATCGCTATTATTCAGTTTTATTTGTAACAATCAATAAGAGAAATATATATTTAAAATGAAGAGGAAAAAAAAAAAGAAACAACATTTCAAACCCCTCTCAAACAGCTTCTAAACATGGTTTAAAGTTTAAACTTGACTTATTAAAACCAGTAAATATTTTGTAAAAAACTTATAAGATACACGTGGATTGACTAGGTAAATCATTGTTCAACTCGACAACCCAAAAACATATTTGTTTTACCATTTATAATAATAATAATAATAATAATAAAATATGAATCACTTGTGGTAACCATGTGGAGAGCTATGTTCGGCAGATATCTTCAAAGAGCAATTTTATGTTTCGTGAAGCCAATTTTGATCTTACTTGGTGAGCCAGAAACAGAGGCGTCAGCCGCATCTGTCTTTGTTTATGGTCTCATACCCCCAAATTTTGTTTATGCAGTGAATTTTCCAGAAAAAAGTTCCTTCAAGCACATTGACTGGCTTGACTTGCCAAGCTTTTACATGGCAACAAGTACCATTAACACAATGGTAACCAAAAGATAGGTCTGGTGTGGCCGTAGCACCTTGAGATTTGTCTGTGTCAATTTGACTGCTACAGTAAACAAAAATCAAATGCAACAGATGTTCTTCAGTTGACTAGTTGATATGAATCCAGCAACTTTGACATGCAGGCGCATGCATGGAAGTTGGAAATAACTTTTCTCAATGATGAAGCTCCTGATTGTATTGATGTTCCAATTTCAGGTGGAGAAGGCTAAGAATCGTTTGGACAGATGGGAAGATGATTGATTTTCTGAAACTGAACATCGGTGCTTAAATTCATTAGTTTTACTAAAGGAAACATCATTGCAGACTTGGTGCAGGAAAAAACAGCCTATCCAGAATGTTATGGATAAAGATTTAAGAAAAAAACTTCTCCTGTCCACCTTATTGGTGCAAGAATCAGTAATTATAGCTTGAGCACCGTATAATTTTTCAACAAGCATCACCGTCTTTACACAAAGCAAAGGTGTCTATCAAAATCAAATATGTAAATTCTCACTTCATCATGCAAAAAAGGTAACACAAGTTAGGTAAAACACATGAGAATAATGCATGATGACCAGAGCATATCCTTCCTGGATATTACATTTTTGTCTTGGAATTTTTCCTCGTATTTTTTTTTGTATGGATAAGTACTGGACCTACAGTCCACCTCAGTCTCGAACCATCTTTCAACCCTTCCAGAGAACCAATGCTGCATGACGGCAAAAGAATCTTAGCAAGCAACTGGATATGCAGATACAAAAACTCACTTTCAAGCAAAATTAATGAGCCATGCTTGTGAAATATGTTACTAGCTGATCAGCTGATAAAATGGACCTAGTTCAAGATAAATATTCTGGTTGTTTTTTCTGCTGTTGGTGGTCGATGACATAAAACAACGGCGTAAAACAGCATCAATCTAACTCCCTGTCATCTGGTTTGTCTATGTGACCCGAATCATCTGTTCTTGGGAGAGATTTTGTTATATATTTGCAGGTCCTGAAACAAAAATACCCATCAGCTTCTGTGAAGAGATCAAAAGGAGTAAAAACGAGTAAGAGATAAGAAGCAACAGTCAACAAACTTGGAAGAAAAAACTATTTCGACGAAGGTGAAATCCTTGGAGAAAAGAATCATATCAAATCTACATCCAATTATATCCGTGAATAAATTAAATTTTAAATTCTGTCATCCGACGTGTATGGGTGTGTCATAAAACTACGTGTCGTGTTGATATCGATCTCTATGACAATGAGAGAGACCCAAAAACACTGTCTCCATACAGATCCAGCCTTTTTTTTAGTACTCAAACCTCAGATCATGAATTTGAGTGAAATATTGCACAGCTATTTAACTAGAAGCTTTCAATCATCATTTGATGCACAACATGCTGTCATATATTTGACATTGTGGTGATTTGACAAGATCAATCTTCAAAGCAGTGTCCATGAGAGATCAAATCAACAAGCAAAAATGTTCAACATGTTATGCTATTTAGATATTGAATATAAACTACACTATAACAAAGGACACTGAAAGTAGAGTAAACTAGATATTTTGATTCTACTGCAGAGATAAAAAGTAAACTAGATATTTTGTTTCTACTGCAGAGATAAATATTGCAAGTCCAGGGATGTGAGAGCAGTACGCATCAAAACCCTCTGCTTTTCTCCTGATTTCGCTTGACCACAGCACTGGATCAACATTTTTTGGTAATGAGTCCTGCTGTTGAATTTTCTCTTGCAGCCATTTTTCAGCCTTGTTGCACTCATCTATAACCTGAAAAATGGGGGAAATGTCAAAAGAGTAGATTCAGTGACTGATCACCAAAATATCTACTGCCATCCTATTATAGGACAAGGATCATACCGCATCCCTCTCACTAGCTGCAAGTGACCTAGCATTCATTCGATAATCCGCAATGCAACTTAGGAGATCCTTTCTTGCCTTTTTCTCTGGCCTCGTCTTCTTTATATCGAATTTCAATAGGATCAATAAGCTATTAAATATTTAAAATTTATTAGTTGTTTCCATCAAGCAATAAATTATGGTAAATCCAAAAGACAATGCTAGTCAAAGTACCTCTCTAAGATCCTCTAGCTTTTTGATTATAAATATTTTCTGATTCATCATCAGGTTCATCTTCGTAAAGCCACTCCTCTGTTTTTTGAAGATTTATAGAGATCTCATCCCTATCTGACTCAGTGGCAAAGCTCTCGTACTTGCTGAAAATCTATTCATATCACCAAGTTATTCCATCATGCAACTCATGAGGGGGGAAAGGGTGAAACATGCTCTAAAGGCTCACTGTCAATGAACTTAACTACAAACTAAGAAAGAACATATAAGAATGTGGAATCAAGGAAAGATGGGCCTGGTTTAAAATAAAAATTCTCAACATTCCTCACAACAATAGTTTCTGCAATGTCCTATTAAATAGAGTTTTAGACTAAAAAACACAAACAAGCTAGCAATTTCCGCATACACATTCACTTCTACAAGAAAAAAATATAACAGAAAAGAGAATGCAACTATTTTGTGTGTGTGTGTGAGAGAGAGAGAGAGAGTACTAATCCTAGTAAGTGATTGCAGCTATTACCATAACTCTGACATCTTACATGTGAAATAAAAAATAAAAAATGAAATTGTATATAATAGAAAATCCGTTTCATTAAAACAGAAAGCAGTGAATGCTCTTTAAGTAAAATTATTGGGGTGCACTGCGCATGCTCCAATAAAGTCACGCCCAAACATGTGAAGGACAGAGGGAAAGCTCAAGCAATTTTTTCCCAAGCCTTCTTTCAAAGCAAGCCTAAGAGCTCGCACCAAATTAACTTTTTAGTTCACATTTTGTATAAAGAATGAAAGAATAAAATAAGAACATCAACACACAGCATTTACATGGGTAAATTGATTTTATAGTGCATTCCACAAATACATTGGACAGCCAAGATGGCATGGATTCTGCATGCCCATTTAGAAGCTGATAACAAAAGGTTAGCACTGGGAAGAGGGAACTTGACTGGTATCTCTAGATTTTTGAAGCTATATACCTTATCTCGCATCTCATAGACATAGGACTCCAAAGCATTTTTCTTGTCTTTTATCCGCTCCATCTTCAAGTCCTGTTGTGCCAACCAAAGCTCTATCTTCTCAGCCTCTGAGAGCTCAGCCTTTGTCATTCCTCCATAGACTTCCTCACTGACTGGAATTTCAAGCCTTTTGAAAATTCTTCCTTTCCTAATTCCATCCTTCACAGAGAAAGTGAATCCAACATCAATATTTTCCAGCCCTAAAGCACTTTTTTGAATTCATAATACCCTCAATTTGTAGTATTGCAAAATCTAAATGATATGTCTGCCAAGAATATATGACAACAGCAGTCCAAAAAAGAATGGAAAAAACTAGGCATCATTTGTCAGTTTTAAGTACAAAGCCAGACAATATAAATCTGATATAAAACTAATATTAGAATAGAATATCCTTTTCTTCTTTTTTCATTATTACAATCTTTTTCCAGATACATTAAGCCAAAAGAATAACAGTGAAAAATTAGTGTATAAATCCATGCATACAATTGGCAATTGAACCAACACATACCACAGGTATGGATGAAGATTCTGACTGTGCAAAATTAGTAACTTCAGCAACATTTTGTTCAGCAGAAGGTGAATGGTCGGATTTGGCCACCAAATTTTCTGAACTAACATCCATAATCTCAGCACCATCCTCAATTTGCTAATGCATTAAAAGAAGACACTCATTTA
The DNA here is from genome assembly GCA_029204005.1 of Salix udensis. NCBI lineage: Eukaryota > Viridiplantae > Streptophyta > Magnoliopsida > Malpighiales > Salicaceae > Salix > Salix udensis. The sequence continues at coordinate 1,553,493 of CM055022.1, read as the reverse complement.
GTAGGGGTGTAACTAAAAAATCAAATAAGTCAAGATGCTTCCCAGAATTTGTCAAGATCCACTTACCATGAATGCCTCTAGGTCTACTATTCCATGAAGGTTTAACTGAACTCTAACCTTAACTTTCACCATTTCCAATTGATAAACTGGAAAAGGCCCAATCTACAGAAGCATTAACAGAAAATTTTAGCACACAATGAACAAAATGTCAATCAAAAACAGTAAGAGCAGTCAAGTCTAGAAGAATTGCATATATCTGTGAAGAGAAGCATATTTATTTTTGATTGCTGCTCGCTATCCGTACCATAAAACTGCTGATTTGTGATGCTATGTCAAAAGGCAGTTCATTCGGATCAGCATAGAAGGCTTCCATCTGAAACATATTATTTCTGTGAAGAGCAAGTATCTTAAGACTTGGGAAAGCCTGGCCTTTTGGGAAAAGTGTGCTATTTGGCAATATGCAAATTGGAACTTTATCTGATGAGAATCCAATGGAGAAAGGAAATGAATCTTGAACCTGATAGTGGCAACATTGAACAAATTACAATCATGATATAGCAGCATACATGTGAAAATGGGCATGCCAGTGCATGCAGTTGCACATAAATATGATGTTAATTTATTGATGGTCAAAATGAAGTGTTCATGTGGCCTGAGAGAGGGTGAGAGGGATGGATGCTAATAAATGACAACCCCCCCACACACAACCAGGAGAGAGAAGGAATTAATGTGCATTTGTCCATGGTAAAGCACAAACCTGGTATTCTCTAACTCGAAATATTGGGCTCAGCATTGCACACTGAATAGCACAGCCACGAGCCACACACTCGCTTGCATTTATTCTCCGGCTTGGCTCTCTCTTGAATACAGAAGCTAGCATTCTACTAATTGCTGGTATCCTAGACCCAGAACCAACAAGTTCAACCGAATGAATCTTTTCTACAGTCAGGCCAGAGTTAGCCAGGACCTTTTGACAGGGAACACTAATGCTTTCCACCAAACCTGATGACAGCTTTTCAAACTCCTCCCTCTTAATAAAACCTCTAACATCTTTTTCATCCATCAAGCATTCTATATTAAGTGGTGCCTCTGCATTTGCACTCAGGACCTTCTTCAATTTCTCACATGAAGCCCTCAACCTAATAGATGCCTTCATATTAGTACAAACATCAATGCCATCTTTCTCCTTGAACTGTCCTGCAAAATAACTGAAAAGAACCTCGTCAAAGTCTCTCCCTCCCAAGTTCCTGTCAAATGCATGTGACAATATCTTCATTTGTCCACTCTCGAAAGATGCCAGGCAGACCTGGGTGTCACAGTGACCAATATCAACAAATACAACATAAGTTGGGCCTGCATCGGAGATATCATTTTTGTAGATGCCATATCCTAGTGCAGTTGCAGTACAGTCATGCAACAACCGCAAAGGTCTCAGTCCAGCAATTGCAGCTGCATCCAAATAAGCACGTCTTTGCAAATCCGTGAAGTAACATGGAATACCAATAACACAATCGGAAATAGGCATCTCAAGACTCTTCTCTGCTATTTGTTTCAGATGAGAAAATAACATCCCCAAAATCTGAACTGGACTAAACTCGTGAATCTCACCCAAGTACTGCACCTTAATCAAAATACCACCATCATGGCCCTCTATAATCTCAAAAGGAAACAATTTAAGATCATTTTGAAACTCAACTTCTTTAAACTTCCTCCCAATGAATCGCTTTAACCTGAGAAACAGTCGATTTAGGATTCATAGTCAAAGAAGCAGCTCCCTCTGAACCCATAAATCTCTGCTTCTCAAAAAAAGACACCACAGCTGGTGTCTCACGGTTCGATTCATCATTCAACAAAACATCAATCCCACGTTCCTTCGCTACTGCAATCACACAATTCTCGTTCCCAAAATCAAGTCCCACCACACTCATTTTCACTAAACCTCGCAAACTTCACACCAAAATAATTAAAACACTAAACCAACATTTCCTCAACTTTCTTGGTTATCACTAAATAAAAAATCCCTCAAATCCCATCTTAAAACAACCATCAAAATCACAACTTTTTCCACAACGAAGCTTAATTTCTCTGCATTGAAGCATAAAACAATCATAAAAATCACAACTTTGCCCCTTTGAAGCTTAAATTCTCCGCACTAGAGTATAAAACAAGCTTAAAGATTACAAATTTTCCACCTTGAAGATTAAATTCTCTGTGCATTTAAGCATCACCCACATAAGAAAATCAATTAAATTTAACAAGAAAATCATTAAATTGACCATTAAGCTCTCGATTAAAAATTTAAAAAATCAACAAAAACAATAAATAATTGAGCTGAAAAACTGTTCTTTTCTACACTAAGCAACCAAAAATCACTGTTACATTATAGCATGCAAGTCATTTAAAAGAGAGTTCAAGAAGAAGAAAGAAAAAAAATGTCATCTTCCTACATTTTTTCAGTAATCAAGCAGAAAATTAAAAGAGATTGTACCTGGAATCAAAGGGGTGAGACTTTAGAGAAATTGTAGAAGGACTGTTTGCTTGTTTGGGTTATTAAAATACCTCTGAAGATCGCTTCTTTCCAAAGTTAACAGGGAAAATCAGGAGCGACATGTCATTTGTTGAATATGAAGTGGCATTCCTTCCCCTCTTTCCTTTCCTGCCTAATTTGATACATGCCTGCTCTGAACTTTCAGTATGCATATACATAGTCCCTGCATTTTAAAAATATGATCTTGATCCTTATACTTTTTCCTTTTCTCTTTTATTTGCCATGTCACCCTACAAAGTTATAAAAAATAATATTTTTTATATATGTTTTATATTAAAATTATTTTAAAAAAACACTCAAATAATATCAAATTGATATGTTTTTAAATTAAAAAATACTGCGGGTTCGTCACACTTTAAAGGCCCATTTTTTTCCCTAGACCATCGATTTTTATCTTGAAATTGTTTAGTTTAATTGGTGTAAGTGGATTTCTTAATTATTTCACTTATTATCAGTATTGAAAAATTATCTGTAATTCTTTTATTTTTTGTAAATATTACGTGAAAATATAAATTTCATGTAGGGCCATACTGAAGTGGGTTGAGTTCTTTTTAGTGGAGGCCCAACCCAATATTAAGCCCGTGAAGATGAAGTGTCCCATGTCTAACACCCACCACTGAAAAAGATGGGCGTATGATGTCGGCCGAGATGTGGTAACGTGCAACCTTGAGATAAGTCCATTTTTTTCGGTGGTTCTTTAAGAATATATTTGACTTGAATAAATCATTTTTTTAATTGTTTTCATGAGCTAATATAAAAAAAGATATTTTAACTTATTTTTAAACAAAAATTATTTCTGATAATTTCCTTGTAGTGTAACAACAAATACAAGGCTAGCATAATAATACCAACGTGCATTTGAGTACACATGATGAGTCAAAGGAGGTGACAATCACAATACAATCAATGGCAAGAAGAAAGCTTTCAAGAATACGTTGACTTTGTTGGCTGGTAGTCTGATCTGACCATGTGGGCCCGACGTGACCCTCACCTGTTGATAGAGAGAAGCCGCGAGCCAATTGTGCCATGGCGGCTTGAATGAATGAACGAGCCAACAATATTTTTGCAAGTACATATAGGGGTCATTTTTAAAAATATTTTTAAAAAAATAACATTGGAAAGTTTAAAATAAATTTTTAAAATACTAAAAGATTAAATTTAAAAATAATAATAAAAAAAAAGAGAACAGCTTTTGAGGGTGTGGACAGAAGTACAGAGCATGTATTTTGGGAAATAAATGTGGATCCATCCAGCAGGCTTTATAAATCTATACTTATCAGGTCCGATTTAGATTAAGATTCATGTAATAAGTAATTGTTTGTTATTGTTGGGCTTTTTTTTAAAATATTTTTTTTATTTAAAAACATTTGAAATCACATTGTTTATTTACGCAGTAGAAATCACATTTCATGATATATATTTTTAGTGTTTTGAGATTGTTTTAATATGTCAATAATTTAGAGTTAATTATTTTTTATCAAGTATCAAAATCTTATAAAAATATTCAACCAAATCAAGCTTCGGGTTTCAAATTCCTCGCACCATTTTATTGTAATCAAGGTTGTCAATTTCTTTTTGGTTGGTATTTTATTTTTTTTAATTGGAACCAAATGTTTTGGTTTTGGAGTGTTTCGATGCGCTGTTTTGAGGTTATAATATTTATGTATATATATATATAATTAAATATATTAATTCAAAAAAATTTAGTTCAAATCCAAAAATAGAATTATTTAGAATTGTGCAATTTAATCTAAAAGAAACAATAAAATATTTTTTCTGAACAAAATTATGAGCATGTGTAATATTACGAGAATATCATCATCAATCTCGCAAGGTCATTATATTTTCTTATTGCTCTGAAATTTCAATATGATATATATAAATATGTCAAGAGACTCCTCGTAAAAACGGTCAGACTAAGTGATATGATTGATATTGTAAAATTATATATTATTTAAAAAAAAACACTATTTGACCGAAACATAACAGTCAGAATAAAAACGGAACATTTAAGCCAAAATTTGAGTGGAATTTCTGAAAAGAATCAAAATTTTAAACGAGATAAAAATTACACCATTTTATCTTTTTTTTTTAAATAAAATTAGCAGCACTGATCATAATAGCATACTCAATGGATCAGAAGGAAAATATTATTTGCGACAACTGGAACATATGGATTGGTTTTATTAGGCTAGCTGGTGATGCCCCCAGCTGCTACGAGCTATGAGAGGACAGTGCGGCATGAATGGGAAACTTCCTCCTAAAGTTTTTGGGTTCCCACTACTTTTGAGACGGCAGTGATGATTTCTGTGCTTTTTCAAAGATTATTGACCATCTTGGCTTGTCCAGGACAATAGAAACAAGCTCATCTCGGCATATTATCATTCAATTAGCTTCGATTTAACAATTAATATATATGTTTAATGTAAAGTTTCCTTTGAAAAAAACAGATCTCCATGGAAATAAAAGGAGCAAAAAAACAACAATGTTGCTGCACGCATGTGTTTGGTTTTCATTGGTACAAAGAAGCACTCGATGGAAGAAGCTAATTTGAAGCATTCAAGGCCATCATATCATCATGGGAGGAAGACTAGCAATGGCGTCTTCATTGCCAAACAAGCTCTTCCATTGACTTGTAACTTGCTCGTAAACCCTAACTCTTGCAGCAGATATAGATACCAGCATGCCTTTCCTCAGCTTCTTCAGTTTCTTCCCAATCTTGATCTTCAACCTACGCAATCTGACTCTCAAAAAAGATGGCCTTCTTCTCGGGGAATCTGCTTGTTGCAGTGCCTTGTAGATCAGGAATTGCGCTCTTCTGTGCATGACCTCTTCTGGGTCTTCTTTATCCAGCTTCGAGTAGCCATACGATGATCTCCTCCTCACTAGAGCACTCATCCTCAAGCTCTAGGGGGGGGAAAGTAACAGAGATCGAGGAAATATCAATGGAAGCTTGAAGAGAGTAAAGAAAGAAGGAATGCACAATATTTCTGGACAAGTTTAAGTGAGATACGTTATATTTATAGTGAATTGAAAAGCATATATATATTGGCGATGGGAGTGGTGTGTGTGATGGGGCAAGTTGGAGGAGGTCATTTGATGATGAAGCAGTGCATGTGCACTCATGTTTGGTAGGAAATAATGGGAAAGTTGGCCTCCTGAGCTGGCCTTACATCAAGGTTTGAAAACTGCTGCTGCTCCTGACATTAGTTTATTGATTTTTTAATCCATCACGACAAGTTTTCGGTGCAGGCTTATGCCAAAATTAATATTGATTCAGGCCGGAATGAACAACAATTTAGCTAACAGAAGCAAGTGAACAGGTGTAAGCTGATGGAAAACTAGGGGAGTATCATATTGGGATCAAAGATCTCAGCCATTGATATTTGGATCAGATTTTGTTGGGGAGAAGATGGTGGCTAATCAAGCATGCAAGGATTAATATGCTCTATATTAGAGGATAATATAAATTATATTCTGGGTCGCGTCACCTAATAGCTTAAATTTTTAGATGAAATAGTTCCTTGATATGATATCAGAACTTTGTTGATCCAGCAGGTCACGAGTTCGAATCTCACAACTCTCATTTCTATTTGATAAAAATCAAGCACAAGATAGTACAAGTATGTGTAAGTTTCAAGCTCAAAGAATTTTAACTTTGTAAATGTATGTTAGAGAAATAATATAAATCATATTCCAAAACTTCATCTAAAAACTCAAGTTTTAAGTAAGAAGGTTTCTTGACGTTCTATGATATCATGAACGGGTATAAGGACATCATTGTACACTGAATATGATCGTCTATTTAGACCCTTCATTTTATACTTGAAATATATATTAAAGTTTATGATTCAAGATTTGCCCGTGAAATTAATATGACAAGCTCTTCAGTAGTTCAGTATCACGGGGGAAAAATAAGTAAATATAAGAAAATCAAATATGGAAATAGAGATTTAATAAAATTTTGGATATTACTAATGTTCGTAAGGGCTATGAGGTGGGAATTAGGAATAGTTTTCAAGGTGTACTGTAAATTCACAGATCATGGAGTACTCTATATATAAATCGGAAGCCATCATAGAAAGTTTTTAATAGCCATAAATAATTTTATATTTGAATTATTGCTCTATATTACAGAAGAAAATCAAAAAATCATTAGCATTAAATATTCAGATTAATAGAGCAGCCTGCATAAGTCAAACCCAACTGTGCTGGATACACACCGCCATTTTTATATTATTAAAATTCTTGAGCTCTAAAGTCAAAAGGGAAATGAGCATGCCCCCCTGTATAAAATAGACCAGGGTTTCCACCGGCATGAATGAAGCATCTTTGACTCAAAAACTAAATCAATTGTTTTTTGTGTCTGCTAACCATGATTGAGTGACTGGGAGGAAAAACCCGTGCCCAAAACGTTGGCTTTTGAATTTCTTGCCTGTAAATGTTTTTGCTGGTTGAACTTGCACGCTGCAGCTGCTGTCTCTTCATCACTTCAGTTTTATTCATGAATATCATCACCTTACATTTTGCATCGAGAATAACATATCTAATAGTTAAAGAAGATATACATTACAGGGACATGAAAAAAAAAGGTTCTCATTAATGCATAAACTGGTATGAAAATGAAAAAACAAGAAGAAGCTGCAGATGGATTTTGTTGCATATTAAAAGCAACAGCCGCAATATATATATATATATATATATATATATATATATATATATATATATATATATATATATATATATATATGACATGTTTCCTTGAGATTTTTTTCTAAACTGAATGATGAATTAGTGAATTTGATCTAGGGTTTTCTTTTATATATATATGTTTCTTTGCTCAAGTTTATATGCTAGCAGGGTTTCGAGAAAAGAAAAAATAGTTAAACAATGATGAAACTCTGGATCTTCATATCCCTAAATGGCAAACTCCAGACGCTACCTTTGTTCACTTGAGAAGGCTTTTTCTTTCCTTTCAGAAATGACCTTTGGGATAGGAAGAAAGAGTTTAAGCATTAAAGAAACAATCAAGCACGAAAACGTGAGAGTTTTGTTCACGTCATATCCAAATCGAACTAGCTTCTACTTTCGACTTAAAAACCTAACTCAAAATAAATTTCAGGTTGCAGAGTTTCTCGAGTCAGACCAGTTTGAATAACTATAACTATATGGTTCACAAGGTGAAACTATAAGATCAAGTTATGAGAAATCGAACCCTCGACCTGGCCCGTAAAACTCAAACAAGAATCCAAGCACTTGAGAAAAAAAATCATTGGCCAAGAAGCTGAATAACCTTTGTTGAAGAGCTTCCTCTTTTAATATCCACTTGTAACTGGCCAAACCAACATGGACTGGAAGAAAGAAAAAACTGATCCAGAAACCCTAGGTTTCTCCCATGTCAACCAAATGTTAAGAGGCTTACTTCTGGTTCGGCTACAAGCTTCAGCACGGTTCGGATAAAGCACAGATATGAAGTTGAACCAGTCAGGTAAATAAACATGATTCTTTGCCAGAAAAAAAAGCTTATACATTAATACTGTTCATGTTTCATGCCATGAGAGGCAAGCCAGTGCATAGACGGATGGCCTCTTGAAGAACAAGAAACAAGAAAACACTCATCCTTGCATCCTTTTTTTACAGTCTATGATACAATAGATGTAGAGTATGATTACATCGTTCATAACTTACGAGTTATTCTGGAACTGCAACTCAACATTTTCTGTGGTGGATTTACAAGGTGAACCTTACAGAGTTTATCGGTAGCAAACTTGTTGACAAAAAGATGAGAATTTCGTCACTTGGCCAGACCGTAGATTTTGCTTAACCCACTGATCCCTCAAGCTTTAAGCTCATCAGCTGGTTCACCTCAGAACCAAATTCATCAGGAAGCTCATTGAAGACGTCTCGGCAAAACCCAGAAATCATGGCTGCCATTGCTTTTTCATAGTCGATTCCCCTTTGCTGAAAGTAAAACAGCTGATCTTCACCAATCTTGGAGGTGCTGGCTTCATGCTCAACACGAGCAGTGGGATTCTTCACCTGTTAAACAATAGAGATCAAACTATTTTTATGTATCACTATAGAATGGCATCAAAAGTAACAATTTCTAGAAATAACATGTGGAGGAAACTATGTAGAAGATGGTAACAGTACTGTTCAAGAAAAAAATATATAACGTATTTGAAAGTATGACGATCCTATTAGAATATAGCTGTAACCGTCTTAAACAAGTGAAGCCAATCTAAAATCAGGAGAGCTCTTATTCTTTTTTTACTATTATTAAGAATCAAGCTAAGGTAACAGATTTTAGAAGGAGCTCCACACATGCAGGAAAATGGAAACCTCCAACATTTACATGTCCGAATATTTGGGAACAAATGGGCTGTCCTGCTCCATTTCCCAAAGGAATGTTTCCACTTTCACAGCCTTCTGGTCGGACTATTTACAAATGGGCAGCAGGCTTCCATGGCAGACCAAAAGCCACAACTTCTCAGTTCTATGGCTCTGAAATGTGTTATATAAAATGAAAGGAGCGAAAACAATATATTAGCAAGGCACTAGGCTGCCCCTTTCTCTAATGATAAAGTAAGTCATGAAGCCCGCTGCTCCACCATGGATATGAGAAGAAGGGCCAACCCCAGGATCATCCCCTTCAGTCTATGGTGAATTCAGCCAATGAAAGATTTTTCAAGCAGCCCATCCCACTGTGCTTAAGGCTTATCTGGGTTGTCAGCACGATAGAAGAGAAGTAAATGATCTTTTTCAAATAGGAAGGGCAAAAATCCCCATTATACAATAGTTACAAACATATTCTACCTGAATCAGAGAGAAACAAGCGATGACATCACTGCATGCATATTCATGGAAAGCTTACTGAGTATAAAGATATCTAGATATCAAGTTAATGGTACTGGTATGTATTATAAAAGTATATGTACACAACCTCAGCTCCGTTATAAGAGATGATGGTTAAGAGCAACAAAAGAAATACATGATCTCTTAGCAGAACAATGAACATACACCACATTGTTGTTTGGAAAGACTGCACTACATTGTGATCTAATTTCCCATCGAAACTTTTTGGAGACTTATTTAAAAAACAGATTTGAGATTCCCACCATGTGATATGAATTATCCATAGAAAGAAAACAGCTTTCTTGGTTTTATGGATGTTTCATGTTTGGGGACATTTCATCCATTTGTCATGCATCCAATCTATGCAACTTCAATTTTCCAAATCCAAATATGATAATTATACACAAAGAATCACAGTTAGCATGCACAACAAAGGATGGCACGACACAAAGAGTAAGAGAATCCAAAGACAGTGAGAACATGAATACAAAATGGCAAAACAAGATGAGAAATTGGAGCAAGCTCCTAATAACTGTTCACTGGGGCTCTCTGACTGCCAATCCTGACCAACTAAACTGCTTAACTTCTGTGCTAACATAAAATTTCAGCAACTACTTTACCATCCATGGTATTTCCCTTATTTTTTTCCGACATACCCCACAAGCTCACCTTAGTTGTGGGGTAACTTGAACCTGAAAATGATATCAGGCTGTTATTTGCACTATATTTCACGTCATCAGCAAGGAGCAACCTTCTCCATGTGAGCATCTTATGACAAGAATAATCAGAGGACAGGATTCAACTTACAAAAAACAAAGTATATTAGTCAAGATATCATGAATCTTGCTTTTTAGCCACCAAGTTGGTATTTGAGCTATATTTCTTGTTATCAACAAGGAGTAACCCTTGCCATACACGCAGCTGATAAAATAACAGAATCAGATAGCAGGATTCAGCTATGCTATACAAACAGAAAGTGACGCTGAGCCATAGCCATCACAATTTGGCTGCCTTTGCATCAACTCATATTTAATGCCATTTAGAACCACTAGACAAAATAACTCTTGAGAAATATTCAGGGATGGGAGCAAAACAAGAGCCAGCTCATGCATGAATAGTCAACAAAAAAGTTTTAACATACCTGGAAAAAAAAACACTGGCAGATTAAAGAAAGTTACCTGAATATAAGGATAGGTGTTGGCAGCAGCAGTGTCACCAATAAGCATAGAGTCACATTGTGAGGAGTTCCGAGCATTGTCTGCCTTGGATTGAACCTGAACCAGCCCTCTATAACAGTTTCTAGAATGTCCAACTGAAATACCCTTTGAAATAATCCGACTTCTAGTATTTTTACCCTTATGGATCATCTTCGTTCCTGTATCTGCCTGCTGATAATTATTTGTCAACGCAACAGAATAGAACTCTCCCACGGTATCATCCCCCTCCAGAACAACACTCGGGTACTTCCAGGTAATGGCAGAGCCTGTCTCCACTTGAGTCCAAGATATCTTAGACCTATCCCCAGCACAAAGTCCTCTCTTTGTAACAAAATTATAAATCCCCCCTTTTCCCTGCTCATCACCAGCATACCAATTCTGCACAGTGGAGTACTTAATCTCCGCACCCTCAGCACAATACAGCTCAACAACAGCGGCATGAAGCTGATTCTTATCATAAGAAGGTGCAGTACACCCCTCCAAATACTCTACAAAACTCCTATCATCAGCAACAATCAAAGTTCTCTCAAACTGCCCAGTCTCCATCGCATTAATCCTAAAATAAGTCGATATTTGCATGGGACACTTGGTGTCTTTCGGTATATAGCAGAATGACCCATCACTGAACACAGCGGAATTCAAAGCAGAGTAATAGTTATCCTCACTAGGCACAACTCTCCCCAAATACTTCCTAACCAAATCAGGATACTCCTTAATTGCCTCTGAGATCGAACAAAATATAACACCAGCCTTCTCTAAAGTCTTCCTATGTGTAGTAGCTATAGAAACACTATCAAGAACAGCATCAACAGCAACATTCGCCAATCTATTCCTTTCAGTTAAGGGAATCCCCAATCTATCAAAATATTTAATAAGTTCCGGGTCAGCTTCCTCTAAACTATTCACAGTAGGTTTCTTCTTAGGAGCAGAATAAAAACAAATATCTTGAAAATCAATGGTAGGGTGTTCATTATCAGACCATTTGGGTTCTTTCATTTTCAAGAATCTCTCAAAAGCATTCAACCTAAAATCAAGCATCCAATCAGGTTCTTCTTTAAGTGAAGAAATTAACCTTATTGTTTCTTTCGAAAGACCTTTAGGAATTGTAAAGGAATCAATATCCATATTGAATCCAAACTTCACGTTGTAATCACGATTCCTTAAAATCTCTCTAATCTTATCATCAGAGCTAGTAGAGGAAGCACCGGTTACTTCTGAATTACCTGGAACGGTCTTGGCTGTCTTAGATTCAAACCCAACATCAGCGCGGATCTTGAAAAGATTCAATTTTGAAGGCTTAAAATATATGGGTTTTATCTGAAAAGAAAAGGGTTTGTTCAGCTTTGGTGAGTCTTTAATGGGTTTTGGAGAAAAGTGAGGGATAGTGTTTGATAACAAAGAAGCCATGGCTATGGTTTGTGGTTCAGACAAGAAGAAGAGAGCAAAGAAAGGCGAGAAATTGAAAAGAGAAGAAGTTTGTGGTAGATTCCTTTGTTCTGGTAGCCATATAAGTTCTTAACGATTGACTCGTGCCTCACACACGTACCCCTTGAGCTGGCTAAAGGCCAAGGCTGTTCTTTTAATATCAAGGTGGATCTTTATCTAATTAATTAATTGTTTAACGCTGTATTTTAAAAATATTATTTCATTTTAAATAATTTTTTTCAACGATTTATATCATCTTTGATGCAATAATGATAAAATGATTTAAAAAATATATATTATTTTAATATATTTATGAATAAAAAAATATTTTAAAAAACAATCTTAATCATACTCTCCTCTTGACACAAGCCTTATACTAATTACACGAAAAGTTATACTTTTTTTTATCTAACAAATTAATGTAAAATTCAATTAATTGATCAAAACTAAATAAAACTTTGGTCTATTTAATTTCATATTTTTATTTTATTTTTATCCAAATAACACCATTTTAATTAAAATAAATAAAATAATATTATTTTAAAATTAATTTGAACATCACGTGACTCAAATCTTGAATCATGTCATACCAACCAAGTCTAATAACTGTGAATATAAATCATAATTGTTGAAATCTAAAATATATGTTTTGATATTGTAGTAGCATTATTAGGTAATAATTATGAAAAAAATATACTTTGATTTTTCCAAAACAATATTATTTTAAATATTAAAAATATACTTTTCAATTAATCTATTTAAATTAAATTACTAGCGAAACCAGGTTTAATAACTTAGTTACCAACACAAACCGTCTACAATCTCGTACGCATAAGATAATCATAAATATATTTAACTTTTTTATTATCTATTTCGTGAAATTTGTTTTTTTTTCAGGATATTTATCTAAATTGGCCAATATCCACAAAATACTATGGGCCCAATATAAGGTAACCTTTTAAAAGCCCACTAAAGAGTCTAAAACTAACAACACAGCACAAACTGCACACTTGCCCTCCTTCACTATTTGCCTTGCCTTGTGGTGATGTATATTTTCTCAGAAAACCAAACAGGAAAATTACAACACCCCATTAACAGATTCTTCTGGTTTTCTTCATTGTTATTTCAGACACCCTTTCTTTCTCTAGTGTTGATACGTAAGCTTCTCAATCGTTTGCATCATGTTTTGGCTCTTGATTTTCCGCCATTGTTAGCGCAAGAAAGTGATCAATGATGTCAATGAGCTGTTTTTTTTAGTGTTTTTATGTGATATTTTGAATGAGAACGTTCTGCATTTTTTTCACGGGATTGTTGAGCTGTGATTTATTTATTTATTTATAAAATCTTCTTATTGATTGTGATGGTTAATGCAAAGCAAAGTGTGGGTTAGATTCGGGAAAAACTTTTGTATAGGAGATAATCTATAAAAAAAAGAATGCTCGCCCTTATCTTGCTGTGATTATGTTTCGATGCCCATACAACTGTGTTTCTTGTTGGCTGTGTGGGCGATTTCAGTGATCTAATATTTATCTAAGTGAATTAGAGATAAAATGGGAGCAACTAATCCTAGAAAATCTCTATCTCAAATTCACGTGGGGACCACATGCTGTTGTTGAAGGCGGGCCCCACATGGTGTGAGAGTGGCTATGCATGTACCAGGAGTATGGAATAGATCTCGTGGTGTTTGATTACTATTGTTGGATTCTGGCCACCTTTCATGAATATGCTTTTCGCCTTCACAAGCTATATAGGAAGTATTTAATAAATTATTATTCCTGATTTTTATTTATTTAATGTTGTTTTGTGATAAGAACATATTTATGCCTAGGTTTATAAATTATGAGATATAAGATTAGATCATATAAATCTTTACTAATTGGAGAATGGAGATCAAAATAGCAACGACAAAACGAGGAGGTCTTATTAATTCTCTTTAAGGTCATAACCTCAAGTATTTTTGTTTCTAGAAATGGTGACTAGTAAATTTTTCAATAGTAAAATTATATCTTTATGCAAGCACATAATGTGAATGAATGTGTGCTTACATGGATCTGAATCCCTAACCCCTGCCAAGTATAGATCTTAGTTTGAAGCTGGCAAATTTAGTTTTGGGGAATGAAAATGTCAAACCTTTCTTTTTTTCATTTTTATTGACTCAAGTAATATTAGATCTAGAAGAGATTCTTGCTTCTACTTTGCTTCAATGCCTTTTGTGTCTTTCAAAGAGTAATGTATATAGGAAAAACATGGACTTGGCTGTTTTCTGTTCAGCATGTCTTCCATCAAAGAAAAAAGACAGAATCTTTTCAAACACACAAGAAGAAAGCGGTTTAGGATACATAAGCTGAAGCCTATTCCAAGAAGGTGGCTTAATGCAATATATACACTTGTAGGTATCTGATATGTATTGTCTTGTACCGTGCTGACCAGAGAATGCTCAAATGCTCTGGTGGATTGGTAGAACTTAATTATTTCAGGTTATCTTCATGATGTTAATACAACAGAACTATACCTGGAATAGTGTATCATCGATCAGTTTCTGTTTATAATAGTCTTGCTGTTATTTTTACTCTTTAACTGGTGGTTTATTGTGGAAAATAATGGATATGAAGTTTATGATCTTGTTTGCAGGAGAATTTTTTTGAAAACTTGTGTAAAATCAATCGACTTGTCAACTGCGCAAGATGAACCCTCTAAGTCAGGGAACTAGCTCTTCTCCAGCAGATCCTCCTATGAAACGCAAACGTGGCCGTCCACGCAAGGATGAGAGCACTGTGCTAGGCGAGAAAACACCTGTAATGCCTGAATCTGACAACATGAAGAAAAACAAACAGACTGTAGGACCAGCTGGTGCTGCTGGTGTTAACATGGTGGGCCAGGTGATTACTGGTGTTATTGATGGTTTGTTTGACGCTGGATACTTTGTTAAAGTTAAGGTAGAAGACTCTGACACAACTCTGAGGGGTCTTGTATTTCAACCTGGCCGATTCATTCCCATTACTGCAGAAAATGATGTGGCTCCACAAGCAAAAATGTACAGAAGAGCAGATATACCCATCCCAGTTTCACCTCCTCCAACTCAGATGCCTAGTTTTGCCACTTCACCAAAGCAAAAATGAAAAGCAACCTGTTGAGCTAAAAAAGCTCACACCGACTGTTCAGGACAAAGGGCTCCAATCTGGGGTTCAATCAACTGTTCCAGTTGCAAAGGAGAGCCTATCTGCTTCTCAGATGCTGCCTCGGACTGAATACTTGCAGAGTAGCACTGGACCTCTGTTTGGAGGAAGCGTCATGCCGCCTCAAGTTTTGGGTTCAGGACATGAGAATCAACCTGCCTCTGCTACAGCAGAGATGGGGCACAATAAGATTGCCGGACAGCATGATTGGTTGCAGGAATTTGAAGCCTCCCTTAGTAAAGGACCTGATTTAAATGTAAAGGCAAATGAACAGTTCAAATCAGTGTCTCTACCTTCACCCCCTGCTGATATGTTGCCAGTGAGTGAATTTCAAAAGCAGCCTTTTGGTGATGACCTTAAGCTGAATCAACCAGTCCATGATGGAGTGAAAAGCCCTTGTTCTTTAATGGAAAAACAGGATTCTCCAAAAGTTGCTGGCTCTTCAGAGCCTGCTATGAAGATTATCAGTGGAGATGATACATCCCATCTTAATGGTAGTCCTATTCCTATAGGTCATACTGCTAACTCTACCGAGTCAAACTCACTATCCTCACCAATCGCAAGCTTTCCATCACTGCTGTTCGGGAGAGAAGCTATTCCCCCACCACAGAAGAATGCAGCTGAAGGATTCTCTCTCCAGAGAGTCATTGAACCGCAGGCTGATGTTCCTTCTGGTGCTACAAATATTATGAAGGCAGGGGTAGACATTTCAGCAATGACCAGCCTACCTGCAACCCTATTTGGGAGAGAAGCTGTTCTACCAGAATCCAAGGCTGCTGCTGATGAACCTGTTCTTCCTAATATGACTGAACCCCAGCCCTGCAATTCTCCTGATGTTACTAGTAATGTGGACAGTAATATCAAGGATGTCATCCCACCTGCCGAATCTTAGATTTATCTGGTGGTGTCAAAAGTTGAAAACAACCCTGGTGGTGCAAGGCTTTTTATTATGAAACAATAGGGCATAGGCAGGATAAAGCTGTGATAGATGCAACACATGATGTCAATGGTCGAGGAATAAATAGGCATAGTCAATAATGCTCAACATTGCCATTGTTTTGAGTGTTAAGTAGATCCTTAATTATCAGTTCATAGGTCGGGCAAGTATTTTCTCCTCTAAATGGTTTACCTTTTGACTTTGGATATCATTTTATATTTGTAGTAGAAATGGATGCAGACTTTGGTATTAATCTCTTCGCAGCCTTTTGCACTCATTGAGTTGAAAGTAGCATATGTATCAATTTTTTGTCTTAAATTGCTAGACGTATTGCCTTTCAAGTCAGACAGATGACCTTGATAATGTTCCAGAAACTCCTTTCCATTAAAACTCCAAGTGATTTAACTCAGAAGAAAGTTTTTAAATGCCCGTAACTATCTCCGCCCCTAAAATTTGAAATTAAATTAAATCTATTTTAAAATTATAACAAAAATAAATTTTGTTTTGTATTTCTGCCTGTCTAAGACTCTCAAGGAATAAAGCAAGGGAATAAGGAAGTTTTTCCAGAGGATCAAAACTTAAATTTTACTAATTTTAAACTTTAAATTGTTTCGGATAAAGCTAAGATTTTTTTTATCCCTTAGCCTTCCCAGATCTACTCCTATTTCTAACAAAATACATTTCTATTCTTTTTGAATTCTCTTGCAAATCAAATTCTCATTTCATTTCTATTAAAAAATTGAATCTTATTCGAGTTTATCTCATTAGTAATTATTGTTTTTTAATAATTTGGATATTGCAGATATTATTATTATTATCTTGAATTTCGTTTCAATTATCATTTAATTATTCATAATTTTTCCTCTTTTTTCCTGATAAAATCAAAACACATTAAAAGAAAGATTTAAAAAACAAATGGCTAAGATGTAAAAACCAATTAATTAAATTATCATACATATACATAACAAACAATGAACATTTAGGGTTTCAGCCCAAAAGGTTAATAGGCTGGTTTGTTGAATCATCCCAAAAGGGCCATACTATTCTAGCTTCTGCTTCCGTATAACCTCAAAATCTTCAAAGTTCCGTTTGTTTCTCGAGAAAGAGGGGAAAAAACCCTCTGCACTTCAAAATTTCTAGCTCTACTACTACGACTACAAATACAAGGTTTGCAATAAACATGGACATAATATCTCAGTTACAGGAGCAAGTGAATCAAATAGCAGGGCTTACTTTCAACACTTTTGGTACTCTTCAAAGAGATGCACCATCAGCCAGACTCTCTCAAAACTACCCAGAACCTCCTCCAAATCCTACGGAAGATGCTGCCAGTTTCCCTGAGCAACCAAAACAGATGAGTGTTGCCCTTGTCAAAGCCGCTAAACAGGTAATTACTTCAAGCCTCTAGCTCAAAAACTTAAACTTTATAGGGAAACCCCGCAAAAGATTGAGTCTTAATGACTTTTTTGACATTTCAGCATCTGGGTTATGCTTAATTAGGGTTAATTCAGTGTTTTAAGCAGTGAATCTTTATTTTCGTTTCTGGGCTGCTGTAGCTTGAATAATCAGTGGCCGGTTTTTGTGGTGCAAGATGCTTGAAGTTTTCTTTTCCTTGTGTTTGTTTTCTTTGTAATTTTTTATGCTTGTAGTTTAGTGTGTGCAAGGACAACCTTCGTTCCGGGTTGTGTTTGGAATTTGGATAGGAGTTGATGTTTGTCTTGTTTTGAGTGCTTTATTAAGTCCTGTAATCAAAACTGGGAAGCGGCTAAGATCTTACCTATATTATTAGATTTTGCTTGATTCATCAGTAGGACTTTGTTTAGAATGAACCTCGAAGCTTTTTGTGAAGTCTGGATTTTAGGACCGTTTGAAATTCTTTCTAGTGTTTGTTAGTGGAGATGTGTAGTGAAAGGCTTCGTTCTTTGACTAAATTTAATAGAGATTTTTTTGTTTGCGAAGTGAACAACTCAAGTGCTAAAGCTAAAGCTGCCTTGTCTGTGAATTCAAGAATCTAGCAAAAACGGTGTGAGTGAAGTAAATATTCGATGCTTTGTTCTGTTAGGGATTAAAGAGTTGAATATTTCACCATATGTTAGAGAAATATGGGCCTTTTTCAAATAATGTGCAAGTTTCTTTAAAATGAGAGTTTGACTATTGCTTTGTCATGTTAGCAAAATGCATTTTTCAGTAGCATACTGAAAAACTGGTGTGCTGGCATGATTTGAGTTAAAATGGTTGTGGAAATCAGTATAGAAATTGGCAAAAATGTCAGGCTTTTTTTGGCGATGCAAGGGTAATTGGCTACGTAATGAGAACAAAGAATATGTGAATCCAAAACAGATTGCTTTTGTGCGCCATGAGATTTTGATTTCAAGTGTTCAGCTATTGGTTTTCTGTCCATCTCCTGTGTACACTTTAATAACTGAGTTGGATGGTGCAACTAATTCCTGGTTGTTCTTTGTATAGTTTGACGCATTGGTTGCAGCACTTCCTTTGTCTGAGGGAGGTGAGGAAGCCCAACTGAAAAGGATTGCAGAACTCCAGGTTTTATTCCACAGAAACTTCATCGATTTACACTTTCTACATCAAGTATTTTAGAATTGATGAATGGTCTGTAAACTTGTCTGTGAATGCACAGGCTGAAAATGATGCTGTAGGCCAGGAACTTCAAAAGCAACTGGAGGCAGCAGGTAAACTCTTCAACTTTTCAGATGGTTGTTTGATGTGCTCGGACACCTGTTACAATACTTGTCCTGCTTCACTATGAATATTTTAATTAGTGGGCAGTGAGAACAATGGCACCTCCCCTGCAAAGCAACAGCTGCACATAGAATTCAGATCTTGATTCCTTCCCCTTGCTTCCCTAATACCCATAAAGGGAGGAAATAACATTCTTAATGCTATTCCAGTAGAAAAAACGAATTTAGCAGCTTGGAGAGTGATTTAAAGTATATTAATATGCAAGGAAAAGGATCTAGCAGGTTTTTGTACCATGGTCGCCATCGCATGGAGGCTGCTCTAGTTAAATTGACTCAGTGGGCATAACTGAAAATCTTGGAGGAACTTATTTTGCCGGCTGCCTGGCACCCAATTAGATACATATAATTTTCTGTTAATTGCTCAATGTGATTTGTTTTTAACAGTTCTTAGATTTAAAATGGATTATTTTGGATGATTGTTGCAGAGAGGGAGCTAAAACTGGTGCAAGAGTTGTTCGGTCAAACTACAGATAATTGCTTGAACTTGAAGAAACCAGACTGAAGATAATTGTCACCCCCGTTGTTTCTCAAACCTTTTCCTCTTCAATTTTTACCTACTCGAGGTATTTGGTTGAATGTTTCTACATATACTCCGGACTCTGAAAAAAATGATTCTGCTTCCAGTCATTTACTGGATTTTTCTCCCATTTTCCGTTTAGCCATGTTTGACAATGATTCCTTTTATGGGCCTTGAAAGCCTCTACATTTCTTCAAAACAAAAATCTAACAAAATGAAACGCAATAATAATAGCACAGCTCTCTGATCAAATCTTAAACATGCAATGTAATAGTTTTACAAAAAAAGTTAAAAATAGAGGTTTGTACTTGTAGCAAGAAAAGAACACGCCTGAAATGGTTTTTCCTCCCAAAAGCATACTACATGAGAAGGGAAAACTACCATCTCTCTACTATTAAACTACAAGGACAGGCGATGATGATATGCCAAAACTTCTCAGCTATACCCTACTTGCTGCTGCTGGCCCTGCTGATAGTTCCCATAGCCAGGATAACCTCCATAGTACACGTTGGGGTCCTGAGTAGCTGGAGCATACCCATAATTTTCGTATCCTTGTTGTCCATACCCGTAGTATCCACCACCATATTGGTTGGCATCTGGCTGAGCCTGCAAATGAGACGCACCAGATATCAATCAGGGTTCATGAGCACATGCGAATCTCTCAAGAGAAATTTAAGGTGTCAGCTAAAGTAAAAACCTGTTTATTTGAAGGATTACGGCCCCATGACAATCGAATATTCTGTCCGCTCAACTGAACTCCATTTAAATTTTTCAGCGCTTCTTCTGCAGAGCTCCTGATACATAGCCCAGATGCAGGTTAAAAAGTTATTTTTCCTCGGGGGCCAGCATCAGCAGATGCTCAAGCAAGTTTCCTTACCTTTCAGCAAATTGAACAAACCCACATCTCTTGCCTGCAGGTATCTTCACATGCAATAATTGTCCATATTGACCAAAGAGTTCTTTCAAATTATCATCCATAACATTAGAATCCAAATTGCCAACAAAAATCTGTGTTTAGATTTTTCCAAGTCAGAATCACGTTGGCAAAAGAAGTAATTTCTAAAATATAGAAGAACAGAGTACTCACAGTTGTATTATTTGGGTCACTGTCGTTCTGGGTCTGAGAATTCTGATATGAAGCTGCATATGAAAATAAATACGAAATAAACAAGAAATACAAAATGACAGGCAAGACAGCCCCCCGAGATAATGTCCCCCCATAGTAAAACTTGTTCAAGATGTAGATGGACATCTCAATTCATAAAACAATTTATCATGAAGAATAGGGAGCACATCATTAGTTCAAATACATGAGTGTGCATAAATTCAACTCAACACTAATATCCAAATAATTATCAAATCAATTCCCATCATTTAGTTTCCATGCAGCACAAGTTCCTTCCCAATCTCGTCTCTTGTATCTGCTTTGCTCTCAAATAAAAGGAAACAACAGGAATTAAATGATAGTAAAGCTTAACATTCATATTTTTATTTGGATAAACAAATATGCAGAGTATTTACACCCTATCTCCAACCATTCACTTCATCAAATTCTGGTGAGTAAATATCAGAAAAAATTATGATAATTACGCTACAACAATAAAGAATAGTTAGTGGTCTTTATTAGGAACTATTATGTCATATCAATGTTCTTTTTAAAAGAAAGATCTTTAAATGTCAACAAAACTCATCATCCGCTCCTATGGAGAAACATGCAAATTAACACCCAGCGCAACTAATGGCATAAACAAAATCCCCAACGGGGGTAAAACTAACAAAAATCAAGATCAAGTAATAGGCAAGGACAACAAGAGAGCAGTTCCCGATAAAAGCCTAGACACAAAATGATGGTTGTGGAATGTGGCAACACTTGTTTCAAGCAAAAGAGTCACCACAGGCTACACAAAGTAAACTGGTAGTAGCTGGGAAATCTAAACTCTCAAAAAAAGAATCAAAGAAACTTAGAAATATTAATTAGAAATACATCAAGGAACAATGAAGGAATGTATAATGAATGGATAATTAACCTGGAAAAACAGACATACACATTTAATTCCCTGATGACCAAAAGAAAAGAAGAATAGACACTAGACCCTATCTAATGGTAAAAGTGTCACGATACTGAACTGATAAATCTTCAGGTAACTAGAGTAGTACGAAATATAACTTGACAGAAAGCTCAACTAATTGAACGAACTGAAAAGATGCTTGAAATGTAGCATTGTGGATGCTACATGAAAGCTCAAATAGCGGGCAGGACAAAAACTTAAAACTGACCTAAGTGAGGCCACGCACTAAAGGGTAACCAATTCAGCTGAAATCAGTTCCAGGCCCTTAGATGATAGAGCCTCTTGACACCCTGCTTTGAGACAACAGGAATTCTATAAGTTTTTGCATGTTTCAAGATTTTTAATAGAAGTTACTGTGCCCATGTTTTAAAGGAAACAATAGAAGAAATGACTTTGGAAACTGCTGCCTATCTTTAAAGAATAGCTGGAAGAAAACAAACTTAACACAAATGTTAAGCATACTCAGAGCATAACCAAACTATCGATCTAAATGGAGCAAATCCCTGATTACAAACGCAGGTTAAAAAGAAAAAAAATAAAGTCACCTTGTTTAGAGAGTTGGCATTGAGCTAGAGCAATAACAATGACAAGAGATACATACCTTTTTGGATATTGCTGACCAACCACAGCCTTCTTGTTTGAAGCAGGCCCTACTCGCATGGGCCTTGTCGAACAAAATGCCCCATTCATATCTGTCATAGCACGTAGCTGTTCACCTTCATCTCCAAAACGAACAAATCCATAACCCTTTGTGCGTCCAGTGAGCCTATCAATCACCACCTTTGCACCCTTCACTGAGGGAAAGTGGGCCCTGAATGTCTCTTGGAGCATGAAATCTGTAACATCAGCAGCCAAGTCTCCCACAAATACAGTGAAGTCAGGAGAATCATCACGCTTATCACCCCCACTAAAAGAAGCCCAGTTCAGCCTAAAGTTCTGCTCGCCATTTGGCATTGGGGTGCCATTATAAGTCTGCAATATCCCTTTCTGCGGCCCCGTTACTGGTAAACTCAATAAATCCATAACCTTCAATTTGAGAAGTTTGCTTATTACGAATGACTTTCACAGAAGCAACCTGCAACAATACAATCCTCTCAGTAATGTAAACATGAGATTAGGATCCTCCCCTCTAATTCACAGCATGTGTAAACACATGTCTGTAATGTTCAATGTATGAAAAAAGTCCAAAATATATTGTTAGATTTGACATATATTCACAAACTTTTTTTGTTGCCTCGTAAACAAACAAAAAATCAGTTTTACTAGAGCTCAAATGATGAAGATATTTGATCCATGTGATTATGCATAAAGCTACTAAACTTTTCAAGATTTTACACTCTCTTCAAACAGCCAAAACTTAATGCAACATTACTACTATTCTGTTTATCTCAATTCAAGGAAAAATAAAAATCATTGATAGGTAATAAGCAAACTAGCCAGATTCAATCAACACACAAACCTCTTCGATACAAAAAGAATCTCCAATTCATATCTTCTTTATACAAACAAACCATAAAAGCACCCCCAGTAAGGAAAACAGACTAGTTCAAAAATTTCAAGAGAGAACAAAATCAGCACAGACTACAAAATCTTACAAACTAGAAAACCTTATGATCACCATCTCCAAACCCATCCTCCTTCATTGAATACTGTTATTAAGCTTCACACTAAATTATCCCACCTAATTTACAGACACCCACCCACCCACCATATAAATCTTTATATACTATACTAATGATAGTCATAACTTTAAGAAAGAAAAAGAAATTCAAGAAACAAACCCTCTATAACATAAACATACAAGAAACCCGTTAGAAATAAAAAAAGACCAAATCTTTACACATAAAACACAAAATAAAAACTGGGTTTTTCTTTTTTACCTCTCCAGTATGAGCAAAGCAACTAGCAATATAGTTCTCATCCATCCAGTACTGTAAGTCACCAATCCAAAGAGTCCTGACCTCATCAGCACTAGCAGGAGGTTGTCCCATGTCCCTGTTGTTGAGGTGGTGGTGTAATAGAAGCCTGATGGGCCTGATGTTGAACCCACATGTGTTGTGGTGGAGGTTGGGTATGAGCCATTGGTGGCGGCGGCATCATCATCATGTAAGGTGGTTGCTGGTATTGCTGTGGTGGCTGCTGCTGCTGCTGTTGTGATAGCATGGCTCCTCCTGGTCCTGGTTGCTGCATCATTGTGTGTGTGACTGTTGGTTTTTTTGAGGGAGAGGGAGAGGGAAACCCTAGCAGGTGGGTTTCAGGCTCGAGGGAGAGAGAGACGTAGAATGAGGGCAGAGGATGTCTTTTAAGAACACTTAGCGTGGAAGCGTCAAGCGTGGGATATTCCTTCTAGGTTTTCCTTTTCTTGTACGGAAAAAAAAGGAGGAAAATTATGGTTATTTTTTTTTTCTCCCGTATAATTCTAATTTAAACATATTTTACCTTAATTATAGAGAATTCCACTAGGGAGGTACGTTACTAAGATTAAAAAAAATAAAAAATAGAAATAGAAAGGAATCTTTTTTGATATTTTAATTTTTTTAAAATAAATAAGATTTGGTTTTTTTTCCTCAGATCATTTTTTTTAAATTGTTTAAATTAAAAAATATATATATATGTATATAAAGATCAGGGTTTTTATGCACACCAAAAGTCAATTTGGTATAATTATTGACACTTGTTTTTTATTATGGAACATAGACATTTCACAAAATGTAAAATAATGTAGAATATATTTTATTTTCAAATCTCAATAACTACAAAAATCATAATTTACTAATTAAAAGAAACAAACAGAAAAATCTTTAATTTTTATGGAGTAACAAGAGTTGTTGGAATTGATGGTCACTTCTTTCAGTATCTACTTGCACTCGAATAAGAAGATTCAAAAGTGGATAATTTATTCAAGAAAAAGTGGAAATAAAAACAATTTATTCAAATTAATGATAATTTGCCAGGATGGTTTGGATATTGACAAGATTGGTGTTGAACATTTTTAAATTTTAAAGTCGGGATAAGAAATTGTCAAATCCATTAGAACTAAAAATACTATGCTCACCGGTTAGCTCGACACCCACCGAGTATGCTGAACCACGTAGGGAGATCTTTGGTGGCGTAAGAGTAAATTATAAAGGCATATAAAAATATTTTAAAAAACAATTATAATCATATTCTCATACAGACAACTGACTGCGACAACCTAAAATAGAAAATAGAATAGTGTTGTGCTGTAGTTCCAACTTCATGTCCTCTGCCCAAAAAGCAGGGATGGAGAAAAATCGAAAAGACACCTTGTCTAAAACAGAAAAAATAAAAAAGATTCACTACAGCTTCAGTAATGAAAGTCAACTTCATTTCAAATATGCACACCACTCAACAGACTCTTACTTTACTAAGAACATTTGATAGATATTGAGACAGAATGAGATCAGAAGATCTCCAAGCTCAAGCATTCAGGGATAATACAAGAAAGAACGCCAAACAACATGGCCCTGGAACAGCTCCAGAATGTTGCATTTTACATACCTATTTGCTAGAAGACAACAAGCCTCACGTAAGAAAGCTGTATACGAGTTTGACTACCAAAGTGATCTGTTTATCAGTTTCAAAAGTTCGACGGCCTCGCGTAATCTTCTTTCCATGTTTTCCCTCACTGCCATGCCGCGAGGTTTCCTGCACAAAGATAGGTGTATTGAACTTGTATATCTTATGATGCCTCTTATGATAACAAGATTTTTCTATAAAATTAAGAAAAAAAATATTTTTTTTCGGATGAAAAATCATTGCAGCATGAGTTACACCTCATCTGAAGTATAATTGTGAGGGAATAGAGTTCTGAATGCCAGCAACTTACTTCTTCTCGAAGTTTGCCTTCCTTGTTAATTCTTCCACAAGACTGTGTAACCTCTTTATGATGGGTGGTTTCCTCAGCACCATTTCAACACCTTTTTTATGTGAACAGATCTTCTTCATAACCTCGGAAGCAATGAAATATCCTTCCTCCTTGTTCCTGGACAACATTAGTCAAAAGACAATTTGTTCATAAATAGCAAATAAAAACACACCATTGACTTCTTAGATCATAGCAAAATAACCTGAGCAACTGCCAAAGAATTATTTCTACTACTCCTTGACTGTCAATAAGCACTTCAATCAAATGTGGATAACGGGAAAGATTCCGGAGAACTGAGAGCGCATGCTTTAAAACCTCCTGGTCAGGCATGCTTTGACTGACTGAGCGAATCAGTTTCAGTAAGTTGTCAATTGCCCCAGCAGCCACGAGTTTCTCACAACATGTTTTGAGAGTGTTCTGTAGCCATATCTGGCAAAAAAAAAAACTTGGAATAAATACACAAAATGATACCTTTAAAGAAGCATGTGGTTCTTGACTCATTATTTACAACCAAAAAGACAAATGGATATCTATGATCTCTCAATAAATTGAAGATTCAACAACAGATCATGAACTGCTTAAGATGGCATGAAGATGCATTATTTTTCATGCTTACACAAGCTACTGAAACCATGTATGCGTCCTGTCCAACAATATCCTGATAATATGGAACCAAATAGTACTTGCTTCAGGAAAGATGTGTATTTTTTCAAGTAGTGTTATGTATGTAGGCTACAATAATTCAAACAAATTCTATTTGATTCCCATGCTACTTCCCAGTAAAGCATGAATAGCACTATCAAAACCGTTCAAATTTCTAAGATCTAAGACATTTACAAAAATCTTACCTAAAGTTGCACAAGTGTGAAGAATTCCACTGACACTCTTCATGCTTGATAGTTCTGAAAGAGCCACTATGAGCCTGTTAATAATACGCATGCTGTCATCCACATTTTTAGCAGAATTTTGCACTCTCAGGCGCAAATCCAGGAGCTGCCCTCTTGCATGTTTACGTGCGAGGAAACCTTTCCAGTGCGACTGTCAAATATACAAATATCAGTTAGCCTAGAAACATGTTCCAAGGGAAAATATTGAATACATAAATGGGGCAAATAACGTAAATGCCAACTCGGTAATATAATTGGGCTGACTAGAAGAGACCGGTGCACAGAGAAAGTGCCAAAGCTAAAACAATTCCAACTTCCAAGGCTTTAGGGAAGCAACTAATTCACCTTTGATCCGGGAAAATATACACCCATTGACAGAGAAAGTGGAGAGGAAGTAGTAAGTCAAATTTAAGTAAATGTCATGTGACCAAGACATGGATTCATAAAGGAAAATTGTATTTATCCAAGTCATTTATCAAAGAGTAAAAAAATCAGGGGCAAAAATGTTTTCAAATCTGTAATCACTTGGAAATATTTTAATCAGATATTCAGTTATAATGAGCCAGTTTTATTGCCATGGAAATGCAACATAGAAAAATAATAGCAAAGATCCATTAGTCTTACTTGAAGCACAACAACACGTTGCCTCTCTCTAGAGGCCTGTTGCCTGCCAATCCAACCTCGAACAAGGGACTGTACGAGGATTGCTGATTTTGCTCTATGCTTAAGCAATAAAACACCTCTCCACCACCTTTGCAGCTTCAGAATAGAAGACATCACTATTTTCAATTCCAAACTCTGCAAGCAGACTCCTGAGGTTTGAATTTTGCAATAACCAGCAGTAGCTCTATGAAAGTGAGAAGCCCCTGCATCAGTCCGATGCCAGATATGCTTAAGATAACTAAACTCGAACCATATTTCAATAATGCAGACGAGTTTGTATGAAATAAAATGCGCTAGCAACTAAAGTTCAGAAGAATTTTCACAAACCTAAAAGCCTATTTCGAGTAATCTCCCCCCTGACAAACCCCTGAATCTCTATAGCAGCTTGTTTACTGCAACGAAATGCCTTCCAGCAGTTCAAACATCGAACAGAACTTTGAATTTTTAGAACTGCTTCTCTCTGGAAGAAAAAATTACTGCTTATTAGCCAAAAACAGCAGTGTCAAACTTAATCTAGATGCAGGCCAATTTCAGCTAAATTTACAGGTTCATTGACTTCACGAGCAGAAAAGATTACATAACAGCCAACTGTATGAAGTATTGACTGAGAAAAAGGTCTACTGACACAATTACCAGAGAACACCAAGACATCAAATAAAGAACTAAAAAAAACACAGACAGGATAAAGGACAAAATAGAAACACAAGCATTTTGCAGTTACGTTGGAAGTATACCATGTCTAGTTAAGATAGGAGGACCATACAGAGGAAGTTTGTTTTCTATATGCGTAGTAGGGCAATCATGTAGAGGAAATTTTGTTTTGATCACACCAAAATGTTAGCAACCAACAAATTCAAGGGCAGGCAAATGGTTTCAACTTACTATCGATCAGATATTCTGGTAATGTGCAAGTCATGTTCATGTAAAAAATAAAAGCAGAACTCAAAAGAAGTCACAGTCTTACTTGGAGAACAACACATTCCCTCTCTCTAGAGGCCATTTGCCTGCCAATCCAACCTCGAATATGAGCTTGTATAACAATTGCAGACTTTGTTCTGAGTTTAAGAAATAGAATGCCTCTCCACCACCTCTGTAGCTTCAAAACTGAAGACATCATTACTTTCAGTTCCAAGCTCTGAAAGCAGACTCCTGAGGTTAGAAAATTTCCGTAACTAGCAATGCCTCCAGAAAAGTGAGAAGCCCCTGTAACAATCAGATTCAAAATATATTGAAAGCTAAGCAAGCTAAACTTGATAAGAAATCCAGATATGAACAAACAGTTAATCAAAGAAAAGATGCAGGAATTTAAACTTTGGGAGAAAACTTTTGCAAAATACCTAATAGCCTATTTCGAGTAGTATGTCCCCTGACAAAACGTTGAATTTCAATTGTAGCACGTTTGCGAGAATTAAATGCTGTCCTGCAGTTTAAACATCGAATAGCACTTTGAATCTGTGTCGCTGCTTGTTTTTGGAACAAAAACGTCCCTCCTTATTAGCCAAGCCCGGCAGTATCTCTGGATTCATTTGAACAGAATGGAACTTAAAATATATAAAAGATTTAAAAAAAAAATCAGGTAAAGTTTTTCTAGAGCATAAAGCTGTGGCAGTTCATGGAAAATGCTTAAGGATGAAGCTGTAGTGAAATCATCTCCCAAACAGCCCTGCTTTTCCAGGACCACGATAAAGCAATTCTACCCAGTAGAAAAACTTCACCATCTTGCTGAATTCAGATACATAGAATCAAGAAATGCACATGTTATGCCTTGCAGGTTGCTATATACAAGTGAATTTCTTTCAGATAAATGAACAAAATAAACAAACATTTATCACACTTCCAACCATCTAGATGCATGTAGGTGTTACAGGAACTCAACAATTACTTCTGATAGGCAGCAGAATGAGTACTTAACTCAAGTGTTAACACCCACATAGAAAACATGTACTCGTGATAAAAAGAACAAAGAAAATGAGTGTAGGTATATTTATGCAAAATATATACAGCACTAAAACTAAATACCAAGAAACTCATTTTGCAATTCCCCCTTCAACCCTGAAGTGGGAGTTAAATTAGTTATCATGTCAGTAAAGTAAATGAATAAACACAATAGCTAAATCCTATAAGTTAAAGGATTCTGCATCATTATTTATCAATTCATAAATGCATTCAACTCATATTTTAATGCAAAAAAGACAGCGCAGACAGGAATACGATTGGCAGATAGCTTACTTGAAGCACACCAATGAGATACTGATATCTTCCCACTTTTCTCCTTACAGTCCATCCCACGAACACAAGATTGAATAACAATGGCTGACTTTTTGGCAATACTAAATTCTTGAAAAGCCCTCCGACATCTTAAGCATCTATAATTACTTTGAATTTTCAATACTGCTTGCTTTCGGATTAAAAATGTCCTTCTCAACAGCCAACCTCGGAAATGACTTTGAATTTTAGTAGCAGCAAGCTGCTGTTCGTGGATGGACCTGGAAATTTACAGTCTTCGAAGAAAGCTGAACTGTTAGACCGTCAAATTGGCAAGAGGATGAAGCCTTTTCCAACTGAACAGCCCTTATACCTGGACCTTGCTGCCCAACCACGAATGAATTTCTGAACAGCAATGGCAGCATTGACTCTATCAAGAGTGGATACATCAAGATTACTAACACAATCACTTTTATGTCTTCGTCTGATCCAAATCCTCGTGGCTTTCTGGATAAGCATAACATCCCTTCGTAGCTTGACAAATCTATGCCTGTCAGCAATGAACTTCACATATTTCCCTAGGTTTTCAGCCTGGCTCCACCTTTCTGCATGATTCACCAAACAAAAAAGTATGCGAGTAACTGAAACAGAATTTGCAGGGATTCATACAAATGAACTGGCGAATTGAAGTATGTACCACATCTAGAATCCTGAACCGTGACGCTGCTGAATTTTAAAAGGACTGATTCCTTCTTCACTATTAACCAAGCCCGAATAGCAGTTTGCAAAAAGGATGCTGCTCTTATCATCTTCAAAAAGTTATGGCGTTCAACCGATCTCCTAAAGTGTGACTGTATCACTTTTGCAGCATTTTCTGAAATAGTATTGGTTGTTAGTCAGAAAGCAGACATTAGTGACCAGAGATTATGGTATCAAGCAAAGAAGCAATGTGCTATTTCTGATCAACTTAGATGGTCAATCCATGAAAAGATGATTTCCATAAAAGGTACAAATTTACAACTATTTAAACTGTTGCCTCTAAAAACGGAAATTAACAGAACAGCATGGCAGTTCCTCACAACCTTGAAAACAAGAAAAACCTCCAAACTTCAATCAAGATTATATCAAAGAACTTAAACAGAACAATTATTGCAACTTGAATAATGGGTGCACTTTCCAATTGAAAAGAAAACTCAATGAGAATACCTCTTTGAATGATGATGCCCAGATTGCTAGTTGAGTTGCACTCCAAAACAGAAGTACCAGGTTTGGTAATGAATTTGCTGTTTCGTTCCGCCATTTCTTGCCACCAAGCCTTAATAGCCCTAAAGTTTCTAGCAGCATCTGCATTATGTAGTTCAAATTACAGGAAAAAAAAAGCTTTAAAACCTATATTCGCGTTTCTATTCCTACAACTGCAGCTGAATGGTGCAAGCATTTTATCATTTTAGTTTTAAATCCTTTCTTTAAGTCTCATTCCAGGTAAATATATATTTTTCATCAAAAGCCATACATGTTTTTACATATGAAACAAGTTTAATGAAAGGTAATGCCCATCTCTTTATTTCCCATTCGAAACTGGACTCAAGAGGCACAAGTCGCATAAATCCTAAACTTCGGTGCTTTCAAATCAGGTACGCATTTGAAAACATTCAGTAATAAGACGGGAAAGGAAAGAGAATATTTACATAATGACAAGAAACACCAAAAGGAGATTTACTACTAAATTAAAGGTGGAAACCTTCTGTACTGGGGCCATCTATTATGTCTTGGTCCAGCTCTGCTTCTGAACTTAAGGAACACCTTCCAACGCTTGTATTTCTCCTCTCTTGACAATCACAGCACAATAGTTTATGGAAATTCAGTTGATCCTATCAAACAGAAAAGTGCTATTAAAACATATCCCAAGAATGTTGCTCCAGTAATTATCCAGCAAAAGAATTCTAGCTTTACCATGGTTTTCTTTACAGTCAGTTGTGATGAGAGGAACACCAATAAAATTACCACACTTCGATGATTACTTGCACCACTATGTTCAAGAATGTCACTGATATGAAGAACCTGTAAATGCAATACATAAAGTCATACACTTAACTTCTGATAAAAGTTCAAACATGTATATCTCTAATCAAGAAACATGGTCACTTGTTGACACTATGAAAGATCAATTTCTCAGCCACCGACAAACTGATCTATCCAAATTTCCAGGTCATTTAAAAAGTACAAAACTTTTTCTCAAGATGTCCTTTAAATATGTCATGCCTTAAAAACCCAACAACTTCAACAAGTCCAAATGCTTTACGTATCAAATTGACATGATTAAAACATATAAATGGATTGTCAGCTGTTGGTTAAGCGTTATGCATGTAGATAGATATTTTATGATCTTTACCTCAGGAAAATTCCACAGTAATGTTGTCAGCTTCTGTGATAGTAAGAAATTGTGGACTGAATCTGTATAATCAATAGCTGACATAAGTGATTCTTCTCTTCTACTTTCATGAGGATCCTATGAAAAAAGATGAAGGGACAATAAAACATGAGAAAGAAGAATTTGTAGAGCTTAAAAACCAATAAAAACTGCAAAATATGTCGTACCTTTGGAGAATGAGAACAAGAAAGTTCTTTACGGAAATAATAGTCAAGCAAACACCATATGGCTTTTCCGTCAACCAGCGAAGAAAAATTATTAATTTTATAATCATATTTTCCGCAAACTGCCTGCAGAAACAATTTCAATGGCCATGAAGCAAGTAAGACTACCAAAGGAGCGTTAGCAAGTCAAAATCTACATGTTTCTGCTGGCAAAACAAAAAAGGAAAGGACCTGACATGAAAAGGTGATCTCAAGAAGCGAGAGGGGGAGGGGGATCAATGGCGTATATTCTATATAGCAGCCATACCTGAATCCAACTCAAAAGCAATTCCAAAGGAGAGGAACCAGGACTGATGCTCGCGGAGTCCTATGCAATAGAAAATCAATGAGTTCAACTTAAAGTATACAGCGGCTCTGGGAATGACTTGAGAAAAAAGATGAAAAGAAATACAGAAAGCACAAGTGAAAGAAATCTCAGCTACCTCTTTAAAGGCTAGAATGAGAGTGACTTTATGTAACATTTAATAAGCAAGAGGAAACTGATCTGATTGAAGCATACCATGTTAACTCCATGAATTTTCAAAATTTCATTTGCTAGGGTTGTTTTGTTGAGCAGAAGAGGCAACTGTAGAATTTGATTACAAGTTATAACTAGTCAACAACCTTAATCACTCCTAATATATTGAATATTAAAATTCCAAAATCAAAGACTTTGTGAAACAGGAAAGACCCAGCATACCTGCAAGTGAACAAAAATGTTCCAGAGCAAAGAAACAGTTAGCTCCTTATCTCCATTAGCAACATCGTCTTCCAAGATTGTCATTCCATCTTCATCTTGCAATGTTACACCAGCACGCTTTAGATATTGCAGGGCAAGGCCACAATTTGCTAAATTTCTCTTGCGGGTATCTGATGGAACTACCATTTTCTGCCACATAATAAGCCCTACTAAGTAAGACATACAATGTTCAATGATTCCAAAGAGTCATTTTCCTAATGAACAAGATAGGGGGAAAAAAAGGGCCAACCATAAGAATAGAGGAATCATTTTGTAAGAGCTGGATGGCTCTACAAAGCCTCACTCCATCCTGAAGCTCCGCAAATAAATCTGTCACTCTGAAGTCATACTCAACGAGGGAACACTGCCAAAAGAAAATTTTGTTGGTAAATTAGCCAATTAAAAAGCATAACAGTGTTCATAAAATTGAACTTTGAGATGTTATTATTAATGCAGAGTGTGTTATTATTAATGCAGAGTGTCTAGCCCCTTTTTTAACATTGAGGTGAGATTTAAAATGATGATAATACAACACTACTCTTTTATTCCTGAAAAAAACTCACATGCAAGTGCTAATAAACAAGTTATTAAGAGGACTGAACTGCATACCTGCTGATAAGATACTTTGTAACTTATGATCACTAGATGTGCAAGAAGATTCCCTTCTCCATGCATCACCTCCGATGATAAGAAATCTAGTTTTATATCAAAGAGATAAAATTCATTCTACAACGAATAGGATGTAGTTATAACTCAATCTGTAAACAACCAAAATAAAGAGCTTCAAAAATTACCATTAATCATTTGATGACTAGACTTTATACAAGACTGCACAACGAACAGAGGAGGTGAACCCCCATCTACTCCATCAATTCCATACTTTAAAGAAAGACCACTCTGCAATTTAGCTCTATCTAGAATAAGAACCAGCAGCAAAAACCTCTTCAATATAGCATTTCCCAAGGACTCATAGTAACCTGGTCTATATAACCCTTCAACCTTCCTATTATAAGCATAAGCTTTTGCTAGTCCAGCATGTGAAAGAAATTGTTTCTCTATCACCAACTTCAAAGAATGATATTTCTTGATCAGAATCAGTATCTCCACTGGGCAACAAGGAATCGCCACCGAGAATAATTTGTAATCCAATTCGAAGCCAAACTGGATTATAGCACATGAGAATTCGCATGGCTTTCTCCTTCATGCCAAAATCTGTTACAATAGGACAATGTGCCTTCATTTTCAACCTCCCTTCATCTATAGTCTGTAAAATGAGTAAAAATACTCAACTCTCTGCATCGAAAACAGCATTTTCTTGACTAAAATAGCAATAAAACACATCAGTTTTCCCAAAATTCCAACAAAACAAAAGATCTCCTTTTGCTACCCTTACATTTTAAATAAAATGGCACTAAATATATTAATTTTTACTAATCAAATTGAACAAAAGAAACCGATGCAACTACTCTCTTAAACCATATCCGCAATAAAGCAAATAAATTTTCCCTAAAGCAATACCACCAAACATATTATTCAAAGCTATAGCGACTTCTTTAATTTTCCATCACCATGTTCAGTAACAACACATAATTCCTTCATATTAAAACCCTTTACTAACTTAAAATACATGATTACTCCTAATTAAGTAGAATAAAAAGGACAATTCCATCATGTTACCAATTATTTTTTCTAACTAAACTTTCTTTAAAACACATAATTTAACCAATCTTTTCCCTTGTCAAATTAAAAAAAAACAAAAAACAAATATCATTCAACTAGTTATAACAATTCAACTACTATAGCTAAGTGCAAACAAAACGCATAATCTTCCCCTAATCAACCAATAAAACCTGCGGCTGGTCCACAATCGAAATCCTAATAAAACAAGCATAACCCTCTGAAATCAAACGAACAAACAAACCCCCCACAAAAAAAATAAGAGAACCTCACAATTTTACAAACCTTAACAACAGGAACCATAGCATCAAAAACTTCCTTGCAACATCCCAAACTCAAATAAACCCTCATTCTCTCCATCAAATCCTCCACACTACACACTTCCTTCAATCCCTCCTTCAACTTCCCATATCTCTTAAAATTTCAACACGTCACCATCCCCACCATCCCCACCACCCCCTCCTCCTCCTTGCCATGTCACATCCCTACTCCTCTTCGGACTCCTCCACATATCACCCACCCCAGCCGCCCCACCTTCCCTCTTCCCCAACCCCACCACCGCACTGGACCCCACTACCGCATTCTGGGAGAAATTACAAGAACACCCACAAGCACTAGGGTTTTCGAACAGGAAATTAAGCCAGGTAGTGAGGGATTTAGACAGTGTTTTCAGCGCCTGTTCTTTCCTAATCTGTGCCTTTCGTGATGACTGTGATTGCTCGATCTCGAAACGCCTTGAGCCTTCTCCGGGCCGTGGTTGTAGCGGGCTTGAGCCTGAACTGACCCGATATGGAAGGAAGAAAGGATGAGGAGGAGGAGATTGGAGTTCGTTTTGAAGCTGTGAAGAAATGAGGGCTAGGAGAAGTAAATTTGGAGAGATTTGGAGGGCGTTTAGGGGTTTTGAAATTCGATACGTCTTTGAACGGCTGGGGATACGGTGACGGACATGGATATCGCTCGTTGTCTTCCATTGACTGTGATTTCTAGAGAGAGAGAGAGAGAAAGCTTTTTTGCTTGTAATTAGAGAGTGAGAGAGAGATTTCAGAGATAAATGAAAGGGAGGGAGAGGGCGTCTGGTTTTGTGTTTTCGAATTTTGAAATGGGAGAGGAGAGAGGGCAGTTTACGAAAATGGACTTGAAGAGCGGGAGCGGAGGTTTGAGGTTTGAATTTGAGTAGGGTATTATGGGAATAAAAGATGTGGATCCAATTGAGACGTTAAGTGAAAAAAAGAAACATCCGTTTAGTGCTTAATGTTTACTCAATTTATCAATTGAGTACTAGACTTCTTAACTTTTTTCAAATTTGCTCCAATTATAATCCATAGATGACAATGCTAATTCCTTATTCAGCTAAATTTAATGATATGCAGAAATATTTAAATCATCACTCATAATTGATGGATGAAAGGTAACATTATCTAATTTTAATCGGGTCAAAATTAATACTTGCAGCAAGAGCAAAATCAAGATTATTTTAAAGTATTAAATTCAATTCTCCTTTGAGAAATTTATTTTTGTTTAGAAACTAATTAATGATATTCTATCATTATTATTTATTAAGATAGTTTTTTTATAAAAAAAAAGAGATAAATACAAGAAGACAATAAAATCATAGGAGTAAATATTCATATCCCTTTTGTTTTCCCTCCTTTTCTTGTGTTGGTCTCTTTCTTTAAAGTGGATCTCAAAGAATAATTGATAGGATGTTGCTAATTCATGATTGCAAACATTTTCACTTGACATACTAAAATAACCCTTAAACTTGTCTCCTCTTTAATTCATTACCTGGAAAATTTTAAAAATCATGATGAAAATACATGGACAAATTTTATTTTGATCTAGAGGTTTATTTTATTAATTTAAGAGGGATTAGAGAAACTTGTTGGAGAGTTGTCAATGACCCATATTTCAACGAGCTGGTTCATGGAGGTTACTTGGTATTAAGAGATGTCTGCTAATGCACACAGAATCTTTATGAGTGTTAAGGAAACATCTTACCTAAAAGTTTTTTGATAACAATGAGGTAGCCAGACTCGGTGTTGTTTGATAGTGTGGTTGCGATTGTTTTTTATATTAAATATATCAAAATGATGCTTTTTTTTATTTTTAAAAAAAATTATTTTTGATATCAGCACATAAAAATGATTTAAAAACACCAAAAAATTTTAATCTAAAAAAGTAAAAGAAAAAAATAATAAATTTTCAATCTTTTTTCAAAAATTACTTTTTAAAAACGCACAGTGTCAAACATTCTCTCGATAGATGTGCTACTTTTCCTCTAGTTCAAGTATTCTGCCACTGCATTTCCCTATTCTTTCTGATTCACCTGGATTATAAGAGGGTCCAATTTAAATAACTAGTGAGAGGATAATTTTGCATATGATCATGAAAAATTGTTGAAATTCTGCCTTTGGCTTCAGAAGAAAGGACGTCTGACTTCGTACTCCAGGCTTCAAATCTGTAGTTGATTAATTGAACCGGCACGATTGCACTGTGATCATTGATTCTGCCCAACCCTGCTCTTGAGTCTCGATCCAAGATTAGCTATAATACGATCGTCACATGTACATGTATGAATTATCCGATTTTATGCATGGTACGTAGTGTGTTTTCATGAGCCCTTCATGGTTTGATGATTTAAGGATTAGGGTGGCAAGAGCGGCAGCTTCGGTAGTGCCGAGGAGGTGGAGCGACGGTGGCTGTGGTGGTGTTCAAGGGGTGTAGGGTTTTGGTGGCTGTGAGTTTTTGAGAGTTGAAAGAAGTAAATAAGAAAAGAGAGAGAAAGCTGAATAGAAGTGGTGAATTTTTTAGACAAGAACTGTAGAATGATGAGGTGTATTGATTGATGTCAATCATTTAGTAGTTGACCAGTGATACAAGGTTTGTATTCAGGTTTTGTTGTCTCTGTGATCTCAAATTCGAGCCTTGTAATTGTTAATATAATGTTTATTGAAGGCTTACATGGTCATTAATTTCATGGCTTGTAGGATCAGTCGAGATACACGCAATCTAACTCAAATATTCACGTTAAACAAAACAAAAACAAAAAATGGGATCAAAACTTGAACATGTTATTAGTAACTTCTGGTATACAATGATATCATGTTGCTTGAGTAACATAAAATTTATTGGAATTACTCGTATCCATGGTGTTCACATAACCTCCATAAACCACTAAAAGAAAGAAAGTACAAGGTCCGTACGTCCAGAAAAACACAACAGGACAGGATGAGATTGGTAACAGATAATCGGTTATTTTCTTCTGATAGCTATATATACGAAGTAGAGCATCGATCATGGTGAAGACAACTCCTCCCTGCAATGAACTGAAAACACAGCAGGATCGATCGCGTGCTTGCTTAGTGATCACAGCTACTCTTGCGAGGAAGTCAAGGCCAAGATGTCCGGATCTTGTTGGAAGAGAAGCATATCAATTTCCTTTAAGGTCATCCACGCCTCAATTCCATCTCCAAATCTGCTGTCCTTCAGAATACTAATTTCAACCGGAAAATTCATGGAACTCGTCCATGCAGGCTCTCCCCATCCGAAGTTTGCTTTCTCCAAACCCAACCTACACCAGCTTGAGAACTTATATGTATCGACTTCTCCCTTGTTCAATTCTTCGAGCAACTCTTTATGGGAATTGGTTACCATCGAAATCACATCATCACTGTCGACTGCATTTGCGCAATCTGAAACGGCTCTTCTCTTAGAATCCCTCAGCAGACTCGCAATGTCACTAAACTCTAACCTGTTGCTTTTATCATTTGGATTGAATCTAGAAATGAAAGGCATGTAAATGTTTCCGCAAGCATTTTCAGGTAATGGCATGCCCACCTTTCCTCTCAAGGTCATAATCTGACGCAGTGAAGACGCTCTCAGGTGTCCGTGCTGTGTTTTAGCCGAGCCAATGAGAGCCTTCCATACAAGTGCTGTGACCACCTCCAAGCGCGAAGGATGGTACTTGACCCCTGAATCTGTACCACCACTGATTTTAGATTTCAGCTTGTCTATGGCTTCCTTGTTAAGAACAAATACTTTCGTAACAATCTTAGGTTGGATTTTTGGTGGTGGTGGTGGAAGATTGAGACGTAAATCTCTTTGCGGGAAGAGAAACGGGCAATCAAATCTTGGACGAGGAACTTCATCACTCATCCCACCTTCTCGGAATGATGTAGCCCATGCATTGATGAATGTTGAGATTGTTGGCATATCAGCTATCTTGTGCGAATAGAGCAAACCAATCGCTAGACCTCCAC
Organism: Salix udensis; assembly: GCA_029204005.1. NCBI lineage: Eukaryota > Viridiplantae > Streptophyta > Magnoliopsida > Malpighiales > Salicaceae > Salix > Salix udensis. The sequence goes on along the minus strand of CM055022.1, from coordinate 1,515,037 downwards.
ACTTGAACTTGTTAATCTGGATGGCTAGTAAACGACCAGTGTCTGACTCAGTTGCACAAGGAACAAGATGATCCAGCAGATCAAGATTACTGTTGGGGTCTTGCTGGACAACATGTGTGAGGTCTACCCCATCAACTTTGGCCTCCAGGAATTCCACCCCTTGATCATTACAGTTAACTGAGAGATCATCTGCGATGTATCTTCCCTGCTAGAGGGTAAAAGAGGGTTAGTATTTCGGACAAAGATTTCTCTAGCTTGTCGATGTTTTTGATGCTTTCATGGTGGTGGTTAGGATAGTAGAAAATACTGGGTATATACAGAGAAGGAGCAAGTTGATCGAGAAATGATATTTTCAGATTCTGAAGGTGAGGAGGAGTTTGAACTGATGGTTTTATCAGCTTTCTAGATATGATCTGAACCTCCATTGTCAACGTGCTATCTCCTCGATCAGTGCCTTCCCCCCTTTTTATAGCAACTGAGATGGTAGCTGGGTTTTTAATCATGGAAGTATAGAGTTTTTACCATGATTGTCAAAATCACGATTCTGACACAACACGGAAGGCATTTTTGAAACTTTAATTGAAAGATCGAATCGTAAAATCGTACCTGAATTATGATTTCCGTATAAAAATCATAAAATCACAGCTAAAATCAGTGTAGGTAGAAAAATCGTAAAATCGTAAGTAAAATATTTCTAAATATTTAAGTAGAATACTAAAATCGCATAATTATAACCATAAAACTTAATTAGTTAAGATTCATACATAATTACAACCATAAAACTTAATTAGTTAAAATATTTAGTAAGGTTTCAGATTTTTTGATGTAAAAACTATTATTTTTAGTATATTTTAATATGAAAACATCTAATAAACATCCTGAATATTTTGATAAACTCATTTTCAACATCAAACACCCTTTACTCGGCCAATAAATCTAAACTCAAATCTAATAAAAGAATTTCTTAACCACGAGGGGAGCATGAGATTATTGGAGGAGCTGTCAATTCTTGAACAGCAATATTCAATCCGAACAACGACTGTGAATGAAAAGCATAAACCATACCTTCCTCCAAGATAGCCCCCATAAATAAATCTAGCCCCAAAAATGGTCGTGATTAGGACAGTGGATAAGAAGGTGGTCAAAAGATTTCTCACAGAATATTTTTTTAAGATAAACGCATATAAACCTGTCTCCAGCCTCCGCCTTTGAAGTTTGAACTTTTCATATAAAACAATAGCTTGTATAGTAATATGAGATTCTCACGGGGAAAGGCAGAGAATTTGCTAGGGTGGAGTGTTTTTGGAAAATGCTTTTGAAAAACATTGAGGTTGCTGCACGATCCATCATCATGTAATTGGATTCACCAAATCAAGTCTTCTTCTTCTTCTTCTTCTTTTTGTAGTTGTTCCTGGATTTGAAGTCCACCACGACGACTCTGAATCAAGAAGTTTGTCGATCCATTTCCGTTGGTGATTTGTTTTTTTAATTGGAATAGAATGTTTTGGTTTCGGAGTGTTTTGACATGTCATTTCGGAGTTATATTGTTTTGTGTGTGTGTATATTTAAATATATTAATTTTAAAAAAAATATATCTCAAATCCAAAAATAAAATTATTTAGAATTGTGCAATTTTATCTAAAAAAGACACAATAAAATGATTTTTTTTAACAAAATTATGAACATGTATAATATTATGAGAATGTCATCATCAATCTCACAAGATCATTACATTCTCTGATTGCTCTGAAATTTTAACATAATATATATAAATATGTCAAGAGACTTCTCGTAAAATTCCATCTCAATCTAACGGTCAGATTAAGAAATATAATAGATATTGTAAAATTATTCATTTAAAAAAAATACTATTTGGCCGAAACGGCACAGGTGAAATAATATTAGCACGTTTCGGCTGGTATTTGGTTGAAAAATCCAGAATAGAATAAAATTTTAACCAGTGTAAAAATTACACTAATTTATTAAATTTTCTTAACTAACATAAAATATTTCAGTTGTTTTAGTCAAAACAAAACGAAACTTAACATCTTGGTATCCAAATTGGAAACGGAAACGACCATGGAGTAGCAGCCAAAAGGAAACGAAACTGACCCTCCCAATCCAAATTGGAAACGGAAACGACCATAAAGTAGCAAATCCTAAGCCACGCAACTGTCACTTTGATGTTGCTGCGCGACCAATCCTAAGCCAAGCAATGTCTTTTGTTTCACCGCAGCAAGTCTCTTCTTCCTGAATTTGAAAGTACTGTCTGTTTTCATGGCTGGCTACACTTTTATTAAAAAAATATTATTTTAATAAATTTTAAAGTAAAAAAAATACTTTGAAAAATAAGACTTGTTGTAATAGCAAAGACTGGAGAGCTGTTGTTGTAGCTTTTCAAAGTGTTTTTCATGCCGAAATTCATCAAAATGATGTTTTTTTATTTTTTAAAAATCATTTTTGATATCAGTACATCAAAATAATCTAAAAACATCAAAACATATTTATTTAAAATAAAAAACTACAAACTCGCGTTTGAAACGCCATCCAAAGAGACACTAAAACTCGCAATATTTTTTATGACATGCTTGAGTTGGCTATTTTGATGCGCGTGTTCCACTCTCTCTTTCTTTTCTTTTCTTTTTTTATTTTTTTAATTTTAATCTTTGATATTTCGATTTTGTCATATTCAACTAATTTTGAATTGATTTTGTGAGATTTCTTTTAATTAAGCCCTTGATGAATTCAACATCATCATTCAATATTGAGACCTCTTACACTTCAATTCTTAAACTTTGATTTTTTACAATTTTGATTAGATTAACCTCAAAGAGACATACTCCTAAAGCTCTTCCATCAACTAATGGAAGGTATTCTATCAGTACCATTCAATTTTCCCATTACAAGATTCAATCGAAGCCTCCAGACAAGTGGGAAAATCAGACAGATTTTTTGCAGATCTTATCCGAGAAAGAAAAAAAAAGCTGCATGAGAGCATGGAACTGCCTTTCCTCAACAAGATCTTATCCCGACCTTGCTTTGTCTCCGAATCGAGGAGAATTCAGCAGTATTAACTGATGAGGAAATCATAGATAATGCAATCATCATAACGGTAGCAGGCTATGACACCACCTCCATCCTCCTCAGTTTGTTGATCAGGCTTTCAGACAATGATTCAAGGCATGTAGCTAAATTGATTCAATAAAAACCAAATAATGCTGCAAAAATTCATAGCAATTACTAAGATTTGAGACTGCAGTGATATGATTCCTGTCCTTAGATCTAAAGAATGTTCTGTTGAATAGGTATTTAAAGTTGAAGCCAGGTATGAGGGATCTTCCATCTGTGTGCTTGTAGCATTGCTATTGCCGAGCAGTTGAGATTTCCTCTGTTTTTTTTCAAGTTTAATGATGGAGGGAATCTGTTGTAATTGGACGGACCGGTTAACTTAGGTGATCCATAGGCATTGACGGGCCGGTTATAGGTTTTCTCAACAGGGGAGAAAGATCGAAATCCTCTCCTTCTCGAGATCCCCTGAAAAAATCGCACCATCCCCTCTCTCCCGTAACGGGGCTAAAGCTCACAGTCAACGGGCGGACGCAGTTATGAATCCATGAGACAACCTAAATAGCTAAGCTATCGTAAAGAATAATTTTTAGGTGAGATGGTTCCTTAACATGATATCAAAGTTTTATTAACCCAACAGTTATAAATTCGAATCTAATCACTCTTATTCTATTTGATAAAAATCAAGCACGAAGTAGTATGAGTCTGTACAAGATTCAAGTCCAAAGAATTTTCACTTGAGAGATTGTGTTGGGGAATAATATAAATTATATTCTGGAACCTCACCTAACAGCTTGAGTTTTTAGGTATGAAGAGCATGTGTGGACTAGAGTAAGGGTGTGTTTGGGATTACTTTTGCTTTTGCGATTGAAGTTGAAAAAAAACAGTTTAAAAAAAAGTGCTTTTACTGTGGTTCAAAATAAGCAGTTAAGTGTTTGGTTAAAACTGTGGTTGAGTTGGAGGTTGAAAAAAAAGCAGTTTTGGGTGTTTGGTTTCCAAACTTTACATACTGCTTGTAACTTGTAAAATTACTTAAAAGGGCATGGAAATATACACACACATTTATACATACATACATACATACATACATACATACATACATATATATATGTAACTTCTACAAATAAATTTAAAAATAAATAACAATTTCTATTGGCAGAGATTCGTTTTTTTGAGGGTGAATGGCAGAGACCCGTGCAGATTTTTTGAGAGGAAATTTTGCAGAGAAGAATCGAGGGTGAATGGCAGAGAAGAGGTGAATGGCAGAGAAGATGCCCCTGGATCAATTTGCTTTTGGCAGAGAATCGATGGGTGAATGGCAGAAACCCGTGAGCTATGAGGGATTTTTGAGAGAGGGGTGTGTAGAGAAAGGGTGCAGAGAAGATGAGGAGAAAGGGTGAATTCGGGTGAATGTGCAGAGAAGATGAGGTTTTGGGTGAATGTGAGAATCGTGATTCTCAAAATTTGCAATCGGCGTTTCAAAAGCATCTTCGAGGTGCTTTTTTTGAAACGCCGATCAGATGTTAAAATCAAGTTGGACCCATTAAAAAAAACTGTGTTTGGTAGAAACCAAACACTGAAATTGCGTCCCGTTTGGCAAACATGGAACGCACCACATTGCCAAACAGGTGTTAAGAAATTGAATCAATGGTCCTGCCATGGACAATTGAATGTGTACTCTACATAACCACAGGCTCTATATCCTTCAATGGAAATATTTCAATGATGAAAATATGGAGAGGTTTTCGACATTGGATGCAGATCTATTTTAATTGGATCGACTGAAAAACCTACCAGTTTTAATTGGATCATGGCATGTATATTTATAGAGATGCAGACAAGATTTAGATCTAAGAAAATGTCTAGTTATGTTAACCAAACTTTTTTGTTTGATAAAACAGCTCTTAACTTTCAATTCAACAATTAAATCACACTCAAATATTGGCAAGAGATTCTAAGGGTTGCTCTATGAGGAAGCAACTCGCTTCATCAGCTCACATTGGGAAGGCTTTTAAAAAATGTTCATGATTCAATTTTATTATTTTTCATCCTTAGTTTTAGGATTTTATTTTTATTTCTCCTATCTGTTTAGAGATTCTTATTCCCCTGCCTTATAAGGGGGGCAGGTTTCAGACATATTCAAATATGTGACACTTTTAAGAGTAATTATTGAGTAATAAAAGGGGCACTCAAGCTTATGATTACAGACTCCTTTATCCTAATCTGACTAGGTTCGTTTCCTTAAACATTACTGGCCATAAATAATAGTGGCCTAGACTTTATTCAGGAGGTTAATATCACAAACTGACATCAAGAAAATTCCTAATAAAGGTGATCACTTGGTTCATTATTTTCCTGTTTACTAGGTTCAACCTTAGCAAGTTCTTGTTGTTAACACTTGAGCAGAAAATTTAATCTAACAGCCCATGAGAAATGGCATTTCCCTCTTATGGAGGTGAAAAACTTGTAGGCGACCTCCCAGATATCGCCACTAGTAGCCTACCCAGCTTGATCCTGAAGGAGTCAGTTTAATCACCGAGGAATTGACGCAAAACATAATGTGATAAACATGCTCGCACAGTATTTAGTAATATTCTATCCAAATTATGTCCTTCTGATGCATAGAACGAGATCATCATGGAAATTCAAAAGCAAGCACAAACCATGATAAGTTAAAGCAGTCATCTAAAATTAATGGCAAGCGTGCTTATGCTGCGAGCTATCATTCCTGGTGTTGTGATAGACAAGATACTCAGCAAAGTAAAAGCTTGAATGCTCCTTTCAATACATCTCTATAAATATAGAAAAGAAAAAAAAAAACCAAAGACAAACATGCACGTTGTGAATATATGCTGTGAAAAGTCAAGAAAACATCACAGGCCTCGTCATGTTAGGTCCTTGAGTGTGACAACCTCACTTGTGGCCAATATTATAGTAGCTAAAGTTAAGTGATCAATCCCATGCCAAGAATCAGATTAATTTGACAACTTTCAGACAGCTACATTTTCGAAAGAGAGAGGAAGGAGAAGCAAATAATGCTACAAAATTGAAAACTCGCCTTCATCAAAGCAAAGCTACATTTTCATTAAACAATAAATTATGCTCAACAGTTCAGCTGCTAAGAAAGAAAAACTATTATTTCTCTAAACTAGCATAAGTTCTCATTCCCATACAATGTTGCCTTGATCTTTCAAACAAACAAAAAGCTTACCATATCCCCTTTGCTACTGTGGCAACCCCGCTTCCACCTCATTCCACAAATCAACATTCTTCGAAAACTTCTCTTTTATTTCTCCAATAAGCTCTTTAGCCTTCTCCACGTTCCCGCTACTCGCAAGTCCTTCCACTAACATCTTCAGGGTCGGAAAGTTTGGCACCAATTTCTTCTCCATACTCTCCTTACAAATCCTATATGCCGATTCAAAATCCCTACCTTTACTTAAGAAGTAAATTAGAGTGGAATAACAATAATAATCCGGTTCACACCCTCTATTCACCATACTCTTAAACAAACTCTTAGCTCCCTCCAAATTACCTTCCTTACAATACCCAAAAATCAAATACCTATAAGTGACCGCTTTAGGCTTCACTCCTCTCGCTAAACACCCTCCTAGCAATGCTTCCGCTTCTTTTGACCTCTTAAGTTTACACAAACTCCGAATCCTGATATTATAAATATCAATCCCAGCATTTATCCCATAATCCTCCTCCATCATTTTCAACACTTTTCCCACATCCTCAAACTTCTCTTCCTTATAAAACCCAGCAATCAAATTCCCAAATGTCGTCGCATTCGGCTTCACTCCCTTCTTATCCATCTCATTCAAAACCGAATAACACGAACTCGAATTCCCACCCTCACTAAAAGCCTGAATTACTGTATTATAAGTATCCAAACTCGGCTCTATTGTATAACTCTTTGTAAAATTAACAAAAACCCTCTTCACTTCATCATATTTTTTCGCTAAAATACACGAAAAAAGCAAAGAGTTCAATAATTTGACTGACCCAGAAGATAAAACGACGCCATTTTGATTCTTCTCGTGATATTCCTTAAAAAGCCGAATTGCGTGATCGATCATACCAGCTTTCCCGAAGAGGACGATGGAATGAGCAGCGAATTGTTCGGTGCGGAGATCAGGACGTGAAGTGCGGAGTTCAGTCAGGAACTCGTCGATGTAAGAGAAGTTGTTGGATTTGGCGAGCTTGTCAATGGCGACTGAGAAAGCGATTCTGTCGATGTTGGCTTCGGGAGTTAGGGAAGCGGATCGGCAGATCTCGAGGATTTTTTCAGGGTTGGTTTCGGTTTTGAGGAGGGAGAGGGCCACGCGTGTTTTGGATGTGGAGGAGAGTGGGGAGGTAGAGAAGTTGAGGTGGTGGCGGCGGAGGAGAAGGTGGAAGGATTGGAGGCGGAGGCGAGCGAGGAGTGCCATTTTGGTGGAGAGAAAGTGAAATAAACTTGGGGGATGTGGAGACTGAGAGTGAGGGGAGTAGAGGGTTTGGGGTTTTAGGGGAATGGTATGGTGGGTGAGGGTGTATGGGGATGATGGTGGGTGTTTGATGAGTATTTGTGGATTTGTAAATGTGGAGATTAATGGTGGTGATTCGAAGATTTCGAGGGAAGAGAGCACAAGTTTCAAGTTAGTCATCTGATTATACTCTAAATATCAGTTTAGTCTTAAAGGTTTTTCTATTACAATTGAGTTCTTCTTATCTATAAGAAATTAAAACTTAAATCACAAACAATTAACTAAATTGAGTGTAAGAATCCGATATCCTCTTTGGTAATTAATTTAATTTAATTTTTTTATAAAAATAATATTTTTAATATTTAATTCTTTCATGATGTTATTCATGTCCTCTTTTAATTTGTAAATATACCTTATACCATTAAAAATGTCAATTTCAACTATGTATAAAAGTTATGAAATAGTTTCTTATAATATGGATAATATATAGTGATCCATAACACGAACAAAATATACAAACAACGATAAATATTATTTTTATTATATGAAAAATCAATAATCATTTAATCAATCAAGTATTAATATTATTCAAAATCAAATCAAATCAAATCAAATCAAACCAACTAATATAGGAACCATCAATTCTTAAATAAAAGTAAAAAAGGAAGAAGAATGAATTACTTTGTTTATGAAAAGAGACTTTAGAAGTTGACATAAGATTTTTTTCTTGTAAAAGTTTCAAAATTTTGAAAGCTCCCAACTACACGATGTTCTTCAAAATCCTAACCATTAGTATTAAGCTCTCTTCGCAATAATTTCAATTTTAGGAGAAAAAAAATTGTATTTTAGATAGAATCCATATGTGAACATAAGAAAAAAGAAAACTCTTTTAAGGACCTAATTGAAGACATTAAACCCTTTAAGGACTAAATAAGACCCGAGTCAAAGATTGCTTGCTAATTTCAGATTTGTCATTAGGCTCTGATAAATGGATGTGGTGTTTGCGGGTGCATGGACGCTTATTGTACGGGTTGATGGTGGACGTTAGGTTGATGTGTAAATATGTTAGGTTGTCAGGATATGGAAATGGACGGCGATGATTTGAGGATGGTGTTAGGGGAAAAATATTGATCCGGATTGAGGGATTGAACCCGACGTGAATCGAACACGCAACCTTCTGATCTGGAGTCAGACGCGCTACCATTGCGCCACGGATCCTCGGATGACTGTTATCATAATAAACATTATATTAACTAAATTAATCAGCATTTGAAAACTGCATCAAAATTCATGGAGAAATTAGTCGCGCATATATATATATATCCAAAAAAGAAACTGAAATGATTCACGGGTTGGATATTTCTCAATATGTTAATTTTATAGCATTCAATCTTTCGAAATTGGTGACAAAGGCCATTCATATAGATTAAACTATGTTTATCTTTTTAAAATTAATTGTTTTTTTTATATATCAAAATGCACAATAATTATACAGATTTTTTAACCATGAGATATCTTTATCTTTTTATTTGTTTTCTTACAAAAAATCAAATAGATGACAAGTGAGATTGATGGCTATGATCGAATTATGGATATTAACAATGTTTTTCTATGTTGTTGTTATTCGATGTATTCATAGAAATACACTTAGATTTTATGACGACATGAGTACTTTTAAAACAACTTCTTGGTAAACACAAAGGATACTCTAACGTTTAATTTAATATTTAAATTTTAAATGCTTAATTGACAAGTATAAAATAAAAAAATTTGTGTTCTCCCTTCATGTTTTTTTATGCGGAAAGATTAGCTGGGGTGTTTCTAGTTATTAATTTTAAGTTGAAATCATCATCTCTCATTTATCTTGCTAAATCTAAGAAAATGTAAATTTTTGTTATGAAAATCTTAACTAGAATCATAGCTTGTAAAGTTCAATATGGTAGTAACTAAAAAAAAAGTGATAAAAACAAAAGGAAATAGAGAAGAGAGAGAATGGGAGGAAAGAGAAAAGTTGATGAGCTCTGAGCTTCGGAAACCAATCCAAACTCGATCACTAAGCCTCGGAACATCTCCAACGAGGTATTTATCTAAAAAGTCAAAGACAAATATATGTATTTTTTGCCTTTTTATTCAATCATATCATCTTCAACAGAACAACTATTTCAATAGTACATATTCTCGTTCAAACATTCCTTTCTACATAATTAAATCACCCGAAGCAAACATGTTTCTTTCGATTGAAACCGAACCTAAACAAGAACCTAGTTGTTGTTCAATGAGGGATTTTATGATCTGCCAGAAGAAGAAGGTGAACAAAAGCCAAACAAAAGGTCAGGTTTTCAAACTTTTTTCTATTTTATGTTTCCTGTGTATACTCTACTGTCAACTAGTATATTTCCTACTTCTGCTCTACGATCGACCCAAATGAAGATGAATATGGGTATGTTTGTGATTGGATGAGTGTGGGGTATATTTGTGATTGGATGAGTGTGGCTATGTTTCCATTTTCATGGATTGATAATGCAAATTCTGATATATATATATATATATATATATGCATGTATGTATGTATTTATATATATGCATGCATGTATGTATTTATATATATATTGTCAGTGGGAGGACCATAGCCGATTGATGTGCGGTGAGGCTCACAGCACATGCACGGAATTCCTAGCCACGCATAGATAGTGGAAAGAAAATCTACTTTTCAAAACACCACCCTTCGTGTTCTTGATTTTGTTTTTGTCAACAAGCGTAGACTGGGTGTTGAGAAAGAGCGAATAGGATGAGGTAAAGAGAATGCATGGAGATCGATGGAAGTTGGCCGACAAATTATTTGAATTTTACAACTCAAAAAAGAAATCGAAGCTTTTCTAAAATCTATAATTAAGAAAGGACAGAATGAATTTTCACCAGGTTTTCAATGTTATAGCTCAATGAGTTGAACCCAACTGAGTTTTATTTTGATTTTTTTATTGATTATTTATATTTTATATTTTTTTTATTATCATGGATATTTAGGTCAGTTTGCACGCATCTCGATACTATCATATTAACAACCACAAAGCTTGAACCTGAGACCACAGAGAGGCAAGCTCCTTAGTCAAATTCATATCTTGATTGACTTATTAAAATAAATCATATAAAATTGATTAAATTGTATTTTTATTGTTTTTTTTCTAAAATTAAATATAATTATTTATCTTGAAATTAACTATTCATTCAATAAATTGATGGAATCAAAATTTAAATTTTCAAATCCAGCAATATTCTCTAGATTAAAAAAGAAAGGAAATAAATAAAATTCCAAAAATTCTGTGACCCTTTTGAAAACATTTACTTAATTAATGTGTTTTGTCTTTTTCCTCTTTTTTTTTTTTTTTGACGTCATGCGAAATTGTTCTTACCTATAAATCCCATATAATAAAACGAACACCGTAGCCGCTTCATCTAACCGGTAAAACCGCCCGTGCAGCTCCCACGCAAGCAGTGAGGAAGCTTCGCGTCACAACCAGTTATATTAGTACTGCTCATCATCTATCAACTCTCTTTATTCATGGTGGACCCACTGGTAAGAAGTCTCCAATCTCCAACATGTGACCACCTAATTTCAATTTCCCACCATCGTTCTTTTCACCCACCTTCTTTAAAATTCCAAAAATTGTAAACGACAAATCATTTTTCTAGTTGATTTTAAACAAGTTTCAATTTCAATTTCTTCGTAATTTTTAATTTTAAACTCGTCCAATCTGATTGGTTGATTAGAAAAATTAATTGCTTGAAATCTGATATGAAATCGGTTATGAATTGAATAAATAAAAATATTGATTTATTTAGATTTTTAGAAATTTAATTTCACGGTTAAATCACAGTTTATTTATACCGTTATTCCCTTATAAAATTAAAATAATCTAATATAATACATTTACCATTTTATATAAAAAATATTTATATTGTTTTTAAATTATTTTGATGTGTTAATATATAAAAATATATAAAAAAATATTATTTTAAAATAAAAAATATTTTAAGCAAACTTTTAAATTCGCGGGAATAACCCTGTCTTTTTACAGTTCAATTTTCAAATATGCCAATACTTCTAAAAATCAATAAACGAGCCACGCCTACTCACATCACGCACCGGGGGGTAGGGAGAACCTATTTGCCGCCAAAACTACAACCAGCCAACCCTCAGTGGCATTTCTGCAATTATCTCAAGAACCAACACCTAATATTCATGACCTGGATACTCTTTTTAGTTATTACAGCTCCTGGATACTCGTAATCTGCTATAAATAAACAATCCACTAACATTATCCACGTGTAAGTTATAATTGAAAGGGTTAACTTCATTTTCGCCCTTGTAGTCTGTCAATGTTATACTTTTATCACTATAGATTGAAATTGCCCAATATCACCCTTCTAGCTCTTAAGAAACTTCAAATCACTCCTAACTAGCTTACACTTTTTTTTTAAATGAGGTTCAAACATATATGAGGGGGGCTTGAGGTAAGAAAATGAAATAAAAGGATGATTTTGTTTTTTAAAGAGGTTGGTTTTCCCTTAATTGTAGTTATAAAAGCTATTTAAATACGAAAAATATTCTTTCAAATTTATAATTTTGATTGAAATATCATACGATGAATGACACATTGCACCTATATATATATATATATATATATATATATTTGAATAAAAAATATTTATTTTCTCTCTCCAATGTTAATAATAAAACTACTTATTTTTATCATTGATATATAGTTATAGGAAACAAACAAACAAATATATATATATATATATATATATTTGAATCAAAAAATATTTATTTTTTCTCTCCAATATTATTAATAACACTACTCATTTTTATCATTGATATATAGTTATAGGAAACAAACAATTATATATATACTCACACAGACACACTAGTGTGTGTGTGTGTGTGTGTGTGTGTGTAATTCAATCAACATTTTTGTGTAATTCAATCAAAATTTTTGTGTAATTCAATCAACATTTTATTCTTTTCATATATATACTTAGTAAATGCAATATTATCATGTTAATTGCATTATTATTTTATATATAAATGAATAAATAACATATATGAGTCCAAAATAGTTTTCAATTTCATGAATGTTTTTTCCTATCCCAGCTCTTTTCACACTACAGCCTCAAAGCCAAATCACATTACTAAATAATCAATTATAGGTAATGTTGAAGAATCGGAGACGTTCAGGACAGAAGTGCAAAAATAGATGAAATCTATAAGGTCAAAAATATAATATACGGTAATTAAAGATGAAATCCGTAAAACAATATTAAAAGGAAAACATACAATACAACGCACAACCACCAAATCTGATGATCCTCCCTCTTTCTCTCTCCAGACGCTTAGGTACTTCTCTAACTCTTCGCTAGAAGACCGTCTGGTAGAAGGAAAAACACTAAAAGAAGCTACACCAGTCTCTTCCTTTCCTTTTAAATTTCGCTCTTTTTTAAAAAAATAATATATATTTTTTTAATTTTGAGCTTGAATTTGTTAAAACGAATGGGAAGGTTAATTAAAATGCCAGTGGAGTTACCGGCGATGGAGATTGGAGCTATGGTCGGCGACTGGTGGGAGGAGATCAACGAGTCGACTCAATGGCAAGATGGGATTTTCTACGCTCTTTGTGGCGCTTACGCTCTTGTTTCCGCTGTTGCTTTGGTTCGTATGTGTGTTTGATTTTTTTCTTATATTTTTTTTATAGTGAATAATTTGTTGCTATGGTTCTGTTTTATTCCTTAGATTCAATTAATAAGGATTGAATTGAGAGTGCCGGAGTACGGATGGACGACGCAGAAAGTTTTTCATCTCATGAATTTTATCGTTAATGGAGGTTAATTTTTTATTTTTTGTAGTGTTACGTGTTTGTTTGTTTGTTTGTTTGTTTGTTTTAATTTTGTGAAAATTATAAATTTGTAGTGAGGGCGATTGTATTTGGATTTCATAATCAAGTATTTGCTATGAATCCTCAGGTTAGTCTTCTTCAATTATTGATTTTTTTAAAAAATATCTTTGAACTTTGATGAAAAATTATTTTTTTATTTATTTTGGAACTAGATGGCAGGTAGAATTTGTTAGGATTTTTTAATTTTGTAGTTATGAAGGCTAATTGGTTCTTGGAGCAGGCATTGGTGTTGATATTATTGGATCTACCGGGGCTTCTGTTCTTTTCGACGTATACTCTTCTTGTTCTATTTTGGGCCGAGATATATCATCAGGCAAGTGTGTATATTGGGGTTGGTATTCTATGACCTTTAGGGTTAGTTACTCGAGGAATTTTTTTAATTTTTTGCTCGGTGTTTTTAAACTACCAGGCGAGAAGTTTGCCGACGGATAAGCTTAGGGTTGTTTATATTTCGGTCAATGTTGCAATGTACTTCGTTCAGGTATGATAATTGTTGATACAAAATTTACTGTCTTGAGGATATAAAATGGGGCATGTATATTTAGTAGCTGGCCTCTGCAGGGATCTCTATTAGCAATTGTCATTCCCCTGTACTTTTTTTCCTTAAAAAAATCTCTGGCACATCTATGACATTTTGTCTAAATGAGCCCCTAGCTGTTCCAATAAATTACGTTCTGTGATTTCTAGTGTATGTGCCAAATTACCCAGGTTGATTCAGCATGACATGGTTGAATATAAGCCAACCAATTACTTAACAATTGCGTGACAGTTTGGAAACTGGATAAAGGTGCTGCTTTCATGTATACAAACAAATTGGGTACTCGAGTTTAAGTGACATTACTGATTTCTTATTTATGTAAGACTGTAGACTAGTTTGAGTTTCTTCGATCACTTGCCTGAGTGTTGATCTCTTACTGTGGGAAGGTCTACATGCACATGCTTTGTATTGATGTAGCTGTACCAATAGCAGTCAATAGTCAGTTATCATAAACAGTGCTGAACTAATTACCCACGTCACATTTCAGCAAAATGTCTTACCATAATGAACTTTTGAATCAGGTTTCCATCTGGGTGTACCTTTGGATAGATGACAACAGCGTTGTGGAATTAATTGGAAAGATATTTATTGCAGGTTAAGTCTTGTATCCAACATGGATAAGTTCAGCAATCCCATTCTGATATTAAAGCTCTAGCTTGCCATTTTTGCTCAATTGGGTGTACTTACCTAATGATAACTGTTTCTTTTTTCAGTTGTGTCAATCTTAGCTGCATTAGGTTTCTTGGTGTATGGGGGAAGGCAAGTATTCTACTCCATATTTAATGAATATCAAGAGATGTCTGGTTTTATTTACTCATGTGAATTTCATTTGAGTGCCTTTTCATTTGGTCTGTGCATCCCTCCAGATTATTTTTCATGCTCAGACGCTTCCCTATTGAATCTAAAGGGAGAAGAAAGAAGCTTCATGAGGTTTGGTGCATTTCCTTCTTACCTTCTGTTGCTTTTAATTTAGAATCCATCCATCAATTTACAAAACATGATTGGATTAATTGCATTGTGCCTCTTTACCATTTTCTTATCCATAAATGATATTTGCATGTTATTGTTTGGGTTTTAGTTCTCATCATTCTTGTGAAATAAGTGCAGCATTGTCAAGGCTGCAGTGGATCTGAAATCAGCCTTCTTATATACACATTTCAAAGAATTACTGCTCTCATATCTGGATGCATAGTCAAAATCATATCTATTAGGTGATTGCAAGTTTGCAACATTCCCATTGAAATGGTTTTTTGAGTGTGTAAACTCTCCATGGGACCTGATTTGCTGTGTATGATCTCTAGGGGTGTGTTTGTTTGGTATTGGTATTGCTGTATTGGTATTGGAATTGTGTACTGGCACTTTCTTGGATAATCTAAAATGAATGTGTATTTGTGCTTAAATATAAATCATGACTACTAACACTTTGGTTTTTGACAAGCTTTAAAGAGATATCACCCAAAATTTGACCTAATGGAATTAAAATTTTACATTAACATGGCAAACCTTGCTTCCTACAATATAATTGGCCAAAAATGACCCTTTTGTTTTCAGGGACGAAGAAATTTCATACTGACATGCTGGCCATCCCCAAAAACTTGCATGGACTTTGTCATTTGAATTTAAATTAGTATGATGATGTAATATTTTCTCCATTTGCAGGTTGGATCAGTCACAGCCATATGCTTCACTTGCTTCCTCATACGATGTTTTGTGGTAAAACTCTATAACACTTGACCCTGAATTATGTTGTCCAGGAGCTCTTTTAGATGCTTTACCATATCTAGATACTGTAGCGGTTAAAGAAACGTCATCTTGCCTATTTCATACATGTTATTACTCATGTAGTTAGAATTGAGTCATGGAAAAATGACTGCAAAGGTGCTGTGAGTCATAAACTTCTTTGACTCGCCGGAGTAGTCATGTGGTCATTACTGCCATCTTAAGGTGTTTTTGCTTTAGACTGGGAAGACAACAGTGATATGGCAATACTGGCTCAGCATGTGCTTTCTGAGGCATTGCTGCATTCCTAACCATACAGGTTCTTATTTAATTCATTTTCAAACATGCAGGTCTTTCTATCTGCATTTGATGCAGATGCCTCGCTTGATGTTCTGGATCATCCAGTTTTGAACTTGATCTATTACATGGTATGCTATTACACTTTTTTTTATACATGTAAATAAGCCTGTAGTAAAATATACTGCATTCCATGGCCTGCTTTGATTTTTGTCAAGAAACTTATGTTGCTCAAAATTACAGCTCGTCGAGATTCTACCGTCAGCTCTTGTGCTCTTCATCTTGCGGAAGTTGCCTCCTAAGAGAATATCAGCACAATATCACCCAATTTGTTAGCCATCAATGCATCTTTAATCTTAATTCCCCGTTCTCCCTCCCAAAAAAACAATCAGTCCTGTCTGGTTCAACAGTATGTGACGATGGAGTTGTGCATGCAAGGCAGAGCCAGAAAAAAGGTTCCAGAATCCAGATGTGTATTCTGGCATGGCTCATGATGGCGGAGATTCTTTTTAGATATACATTACTGAGTCAATTATAGCTTGCTGAAAGGGAGATTTGATTTCTTAACGAGTTAAAAGATTGAGGCACCCGTTGTTTGATACTGTCGTATGCAGTTTAGTTAATTCAACTCAGCTACATGAAATTTTTCTATAGTTTGAGGAGGTAGTAGCTGTCAGTCAGTTTGTAGAGAACTCAATTTGATGTTGAACGCTTGCCGAACAAACCGTCAAGATTAGTTAACAAGTTTCTCCCCTCATTTTTTCTGTGGCACCCCGTTCACGCGTCATTTGTAGTATCTTTGTAGAGGGATTTGTTTAAGATTTGGGTTCATGTTTCTTTGTCTGAAAAAAAATTGATTTATTTTGTTTTATTTTTAAATTAAATATTTTTAAGATCATCTTTTAGATACTATGTTAATATCAAAAATAATTTTTAAAAAATTGAAAAAAAAACACTATTTTGATACTTTCTAAATAAAAACTATAAGCTCAATTGAAAAAAGTTAAACATGCAGCTGGTCGTTTGATATTGGTTACCGTCCTTAAAAACAAGTCTGTTGTGAGAACGGAAAGTAGACAGGTTCTGTGAGAGGACTCCCTTCCAGTCTTCCACGATCTCAACTTGGCTGCTCTCTCCAAGCACAGGCAAGACGCTAAGCACGACAGAATAATTATCTAATATTTTTTTTTATTGGTTTTCCTTTGTCTGCGTCAAAGTATAATCAACTCTAAGATATAAATTATAATATTTAAAATGATCAAGGTGAAGAAAAGTCAGAATAATTCTTTTTTATTCATGGCATTTTCAGACCTTTTAAAAGAAATAGATAAATAAATGAAAAAATAAATAAAACACAACCCGTGACACTGCACAAGAAAATGGATCAGGAATCATTGAAATTTCAGAAAAGCGAACTTGCTGTGTATTTGGACATAAGAAATGCATATGAAGGGGGGAGAAAATACTACATCAACCGGAAGTATCTATTTCTTGACATTAATACAGAAAGACTTGTCTCCGAAATCTAGCACCAGCAGTGTCATTTACATAGTTAATCTCTGAATTGAAAGACGTGCGAGATGAGGAACTACGCCCCAACCATATTTCCCTCTACTTTTAAGGGCAGGCCACCATTCATCAGCCTATAATTTCTGTGTATCTGATCAATCTCGGTGACGTTCATCTGCAGGTATAGGGGCAAATCTCACGTCTGCTGGCCGAGCCACCACAACAGCCTCATCTGCAAACATTGATTTGATGAATCCTGGTGTTCGTAGGGGCCGACGACCTGTCATTCGTGGATATACATCTTCGAGAAAGTAGTAAGCATGACCTGCTATCATCCCCTGATTCAGAACATGTAGTAATTAACAGAGGAAACCAAGAGATTTATATGACAAAAGCAGCCAGATTAAAGGAAAATGTAATGTGACATCAAAATCAGGAGGAGCTTTATATGACATAAGATAATCCTAGAGTAGCGACATATTCTAATGGCTCCACATATAGATCAGAGTTCAAAAATACTTCTTGACCTTGCAAGTTCAACATGACAAGATAAACGTGGAAAAGAAAGGAAAAGATGACTGAGATAATAGTGACACAACATCAAGCAATCAGAAAGGAAAAGATGACTGAGATAATAGTGACACAACATGCCTTGTTTCAGCTAACAGCACAAAATTATGGTCAGTATTGGTGTTCCCCTTTTCTTTTCATATTTTGGGTGATGATGGGGAGAAGTCAGGGGAGGTGCTCCTAATCCGTATTCCAGTTTCTGTGAAACTTGAATGCTAGTGACAGAATATCCAGGGTTTGTCGAAACAAAAACTACAATAAAGTTCCAATCAAGCAAACTTTACTGTAACCACTAGCATACTTCCCCGGCACGCATGGTTAAGAGTTTGCTAATATGCATTTAATATAAAAAGGCCAAACATGGAATTAAAAAGAATATTTAGCACAGAAAACACACCAGTAGATCCACCCAAGCACTGGCACCAACAAGGACAGAGAATCCCAAGAGAACCTGGAGGAAACAAGATTTACAAATGGATGGAAGGCAGAAGTACATGTTATTGTTATGAGACAAAATTATATGACTAGGTTAAAATATCATCACATGCAGCGTTGGTAGAAGCTTACTCACCCATGGTAGGTAAGCTGCTGTGAAAGTAAAGAGGCCCAAGAAACTCATGTGGATAAAAGGGTTTTGCTTGCTCCAAACATATACCTGTATGGATGAAAAAGACAAATAAAAACTGGTTAAAGTTTGCTGAAAAAGTATTTACTACAAAAGGGATATTTGAATGCAAACAAGAAGAAAGTAACTAACCATCATGAATGTCAATGAATTGCTCAGGAATATGATTTTTGCAAACGATTCTGACAGATAGGGTATGTTTCCTCCAACTATGACAATGCTAGTCAAAACAGTGGCACCAAACAAGAGCATGTAAAAGAAATCTGCAGTCCTCCCTCTAAAAGAGTTCTCTTCAAGAAGTTTGCAATAACGAGCAAGAAAGAACATGTGGAACATAAAGTCCAAGTCTGGCATCATGAAGAAGAATATTAAGAATGACACATGGATAATAAAGAAATAACTCTATTACACAAGTATATAATATGCAGTCAAAACTTATAATCCAATCTTTATTGTGACCAAGGAATTTGAAATAACAAACAGAAATAAGAAGGCAGAACTTTCAACTAAAAAGCACCTCAGGATATAAGATGCTTTCACAGAGAAAAATTCACGAAGTGCAAGTATAATCAGCTATCTAAACAGGCTAGATCATACATGAAACAGCATTTTAGTGTGGATTCAATTTTAAGAGTTAAAAGTAACACCTTGTGCACAACAACTTAGGTTTTCTTTGTAGGAGGATAGCAATTAAAACTTAAAAATTCCTTTCCCTAAACTGATCAAAACTCAGACCAGAAAACAAGAATCAGTAGCATTTCAATGAATTATCTTTTTCTCAAAGAAGATAGGCAGTTCGAACTTGGATATCAGATGCTGTAAGAGGTGCAATGTCATAAATCTCCCCAGGCAAAACACAGCCATGCTTACAGCGACCTTGTTCAACCAAAGTTTACAATAACTCTTCTATTCACAATACATCTACATCTTTGTTTATAGATATAAAAATCAAAATTCACAGAACTCTTGTAATAGAAATGCGAAGTGAATGCAAATATTTCTCTACACCTAGGAACCTGTTCACAGATTGCCAATGGAGCTACAGAGCTACACAAAGCTACAAAGCCTCCCATATTCACAGCACAGACAAATGAACTCAACACAAACAATAAAGTTGACAGCTTCCATAAACTTCCAATATGGTAAACATCATTATACTCGGATGAAAACCCACCCATTTTACGGAAGTAAAGGAAATTAGTGACAAGGCGCCAGAACTCATAGTTCTTCATCACAAGTCTGGGGTTCAAGTAAAGGTTAGACGGAGATATTATCTGCACAAACCAATCAAACCAAAAATAAATAAATCAGCTCCTCCACCTTTACAAAACCATCAAAATCACAAATGTCAAGATAAAAATAAACCTAGAATGAACCAATCTAACTCCCTAAGCCTAATCATTGATGAGAATAACAAAAGCAATAGCTAACGCAACCTACAACAACCAAACTAATTATTATAACACCCTTCAAAAATTAAGAATAAAAATATCACACAATATTCACTTTGAAAAATCACTACTAATCGCAAAATTGAAAGAAACCCAGTTGAAATCATTCAAAAACAATAAAACTCATCAACAAGAATTTAAAGGAATAACTCAAAAAAATATTATTTTTTTTGCAAAAACACAAGACCCACATTGAAAATCAAAGGAAAAAACCCAAGAAGAAGCTAACATTCAGAAAATTAATACGAACCCATTTGAAATCATCAAAAAAACAATAAAACCCCTTTCATCAGAACCAAAATTAACAAATATAAAAAAAATCGACATATTAAACAAAAACCAAAACATAAAAAAATGAAAAAGTGAGAGAAGTAAACATACATCAAGAGAGCAACCAATGGTGGTAACAACAGCAGCAGTGACATAAGAGCGAGTGATTATTGGCATCTGCTTATACCAATCCTCCACTGCTTGAGCCATAATACTTGTAGAATAATACTAATTAATAATCAATTATTAGACAAGTATCTCTAAAATTATCTTATTATATGATCTTTCAGCTGAAATTTTTTTTTAGCCCCAGATGAGAAATAACGATTTTCAAATGACTAAGTTGGTTTTAAGGGTCGATTATTGAGAGTATTTTCGATTTCTAATAAAAACAAAGAAGAGGTGAAAACTACAATATATGAGAGGGTGGATATAATAATGTATATAGCTGTAGTTCGTTGCTTGATTCACGTCACTCTCATATGCCAATTACAAAGCGAGAGTGGCTTTCACGACCCAATTAAAGTGTTTTCTTATTTTTTCTTAAGTTTATGAAAATTTGATAGTTTTTTATTCTTGTGGGTCATTAATGTACAATAGGTTTTAATTATACTTATCCGTCATGATTTAGAAATGGGATTTAATTATATTAAATAACATTTGATTTTTTAACGTAATCCTTATAATTCAAAAGTTAGAAATATTTGATATATTTTTTTAAAAAAAAAATCATATTAGGAGGCTTACAAATTAGAATATATATATTCCTGAATTTTCTGTTTTCGGGAATCCTGGGTATTTCTGAATTTTCCACGATGGTTTTTTCATAGTTATCCATGGGTCAAAGGGGTATATAGATAATTATGTATTATTTTAATATTATTTCTCGGAGACACTGTAGGCGCGTACACCTCATTAAGGCGGTGAAAAAATCCTTCCACCGTGTCAAATGGTGCGCTGACATGTCCTCTACCTCCCGGTGTGGCGCATGTCTGCTTACGGTGTCCGGTGAAGCTCTGGTAGATAATTTTAAGTTTTTTCTATCTTTTCTCTCTCCTCTCGACCGAAACTACGCTTCAGTCCTTAGGGTTTGCGAAATATATATTTTGGTCCTTGGTCTTTGAATTTCTCTTTTATTACTGTTTTTTTTTTTCAATATAGTTTTTGTTTTGTTGCAATTGTGCCCTTCAATTGAAACTGATTATATATGTTGAGTTTCAATTTAGTCCTTATTCTTTTGATTTTCGGTTTGCTTTTGGTTATTTTAATTATTTTGGTATGTAGATTTTAGTTTATTCTGATTGGGTCCTCCAATTGAAATTTGTCATATATTCTATATTTCCTTTCAGTCCTTATTCTTTTAATTTTGTAAAAACATTGCACAACAATTTTGTTTTAAATGTCTTTATTTATTTTGGTCCCAAGGTTTTATTTATTTTAATCTTTGTCCTTCAATTGAAATTAATTATATAGTTTATTTTAATTTGTTTTGGTTGTGTCCTCCAATTGAAATTAGTCATATATATTACTTTTTCATTTCTATCCTTATTCTTTTTATTTTTTTTAACAAAATTACACTACAATTTTTTTAAAAATATATTTATTTGTTTCGGTCCCAATGTTTTATTTGTTTCAATTTTTTTGTTTGATTGAAATTAATTATATATTTTATTTTTCATTCCGGTCTTTATTGTTTGAAATTTTTATTTGCTATTAATTTCTTTGGTTTTTTATGTCATTCTTGGACAATGTTTGTTTTTTATTCGTATTTATGTATCTATGCTTTTAATTTTTATTTTTAATTTTTGTTGTTTTATTTTTTATTAGGGATTTATTTTTATTTGGTTCATTCCTGAAATTTTAATGTATATTGGTAATCATTTTTCAAATTAATATTGCTCCATTTTTTCTTTTCTTCATTTTTTTTTGTTATCTCTTTTGGATCAGATGATTTTATGATTTTATTGTTTGCTATGCTAATAATAATAATAATTTTAATAATTATTTTCTTATTGTTTTTTTGTAAAAATATATTTTTTTTTTTTATCTTAACATGAATTTTGTATAGATTTATTATTTTATCTAATTTTATATTATAATAAAAAATCTCACATAATTGATTTTTTTTGTGTTGAAAAAAATATAAGGCCACCCGCGATGGGACACGAGGGCATTGACTAGTATATATATAAACCATGAAACATCTTTTTTTATTTACAGCTCATCTAGTTTTTTTTTGTTTTGTTATTTCCAACATATAACAAGTAAAAACTTTACAAACAATTTAAGAATAACATCAACTATTTTGTTATTTCGAACCTCTAATAAGTAAGAGATTGTAAACAATTTAAGAATAAGACTCAAATTTAGAAACTTGCACCTTCATGTAAACTCGATAACATGCTCACCTCGACCTTATCCTGAGTTGAGTTGTTTAAAAAATGATGTCTTGGAATTGTTGCAGCAACTATGGATGTTCTTGGCTTGAGATGAGGACAGGTGTACTCTTCTTACGACAACACGAAGATATTTATCAGTTTCTTGAGGACAGTATCATTTCCATCTCACCGATTAGGTTTCGGATTACAGATTCATTGATGCTCGAGAGGATGCATCCAAATCCCTAGCTGTCTACCGTGTGGATTCAGCTGGATATTACTCAGAATGTTTTTGTCTTCACTGGCTTTACACAAAAAACCAGTGTGTTTGCATCAACCCTTCTTTTCTCCTACACAGTGTTGCCATCGCCACTTGCTACAGAGACACCCTCTTCCTGAAAAAGCTAGAAACGATCAATTATTCAATCACCAACTGCTTGTGATGTCATCATAACTTAGCCTTATGTTTCTGATGTCCATAACATTCTAGGAGATTAGCATCCTTTCTGTAGATTGATCTCTCAAAGTTTTGTTAATTACCTTTCAATTATGCCAAAATACCCAAGTTTCTATGGACAAAACTTGGCATAATTATCTTTCAATTATCAACAGATGCTGGAACAAAACACGGGTTACATGAAAAGGTTTCCATTATTACATCATGATTTAACAAGATTTTTTTTTTCTTGTTCCATCACAACTTCTCTATAGCAAATAATTTACATCCAGACATTCATCAGCAGAACCATTTCCATTTCCCACTGCTTCACAAGCACAAGCTGATATCTCCCCGAACTCACAGCATTGTCAATTGCAACTTTTGACAAACCACATCTCATCTATACCATGAGGACTAATCAGATATGACTTTGAGAAGACCTTGATTAGCCTTTCTTTTCATCTGCAACCATGGAATAATGACCCTGGATATCGTTTATATCTCTTGAAAAGCTTCAAATGCCACCAGCTTGGCAACTCAAATTCAAGGTCATTCCTCTACTGTCAGGTTAGAGCAGGGAAAATAAAACTATGATTTTCTTGCAAGCAATGCAGGTCTATTCCCCATGTATTTTGCTCCATATGCAGCAGTAGAAGCCACCGTTGTGCCAGCCACTACCCAACTGCATCAAATTGTGGTGAACAATAGGTCATGTATGATAATTTATTGCATTCTTGTATGATAATTTATTGCATTAGTTGAGAAGAAACAGTACACGGGATGAAATTAAAAGTTGACTGGATTACCTCAAGTATGTTATGTATGGTAGAGTTTCCTGGGTTCCAAACTCTGGTTGAATGAGAGCTGCAGCAACTAAAACCAGCTGGAAAACTGTATTGACCTGTCAATAACCAGGACGACTGCCTCAGTGGACACAATAAGGTTTTAACCAAAATGAAAGAAATGGCATAAGATTTTTATTTTGAAATCATTTCAGTGCTCAAAAAATAAAAATGTCCAGAGTTTTTCTTCCTTGATCAAGAACAATGTTCAATTCCGGAAAAAAATTAGCTGCTAATGCTTGTTAACATCGTTGTTAGAGCAGATTTTAAGTACAAAGTATTTTGGCATAATTGAAAGGTAATTATCAAAGCAGGCAGCGCTATCCACCCTCTACTGCCACCAGTTTCCTTCGGGCTTCAAGAGCTTCAAACATTTCCAACAATGCAACTACTCTAGGTTTGTTAAATTCTTACAGGGCAACAGTATAGTGAGATTTCTCCACTCACCCACACCCAGCGTTCAACTAAAATCATCATATGGCTTCAAAAATAATAATAAAATGGATTGAAGAAACTTATATTTAAACCACATTGCAGGTGCCATGACTAATCAAATTGAAAATTACAATCCATACCTTACTTATGAAGAGAGGCTCAACCTTCTCTGGGCAGGTCCCATCTAGATTGAAGAAGTCATACCAACTAGTCCACTAGATGAAGAAATTAGAAAATATCAAGCAAACTTTTAGGACAAGGAATAAATAACCAGGTAAAAGCAAAAAATAATACAAAAAGGAACAAATGAGTCAACCAACCTTCCAACCCAAGCTACCAGCTCTATGATAAACTGCTCCACAGACAAGTGCAACATCTCGCAACACTACCAGTCCAACAAGTCCAGCTTCACAAGGCAAAGAAATAATATAAGTTGTACAACCAAATATCAACCACATTTACTATATATATGCATATAGATTCCAAGTACTATAAAACTATGGTTAAAATTAATACAACTTACGGTGTAGAAGATCCATATGTACCATTGCCAATGCAACAGATCCAATAAGAACCTATGTTAAATGAAGAAGTTTAAGAGAATTAGCCCCTTGCAGAACATAATAAAGCTTTGAAGAAGATGAAGCATTCACTCTACCTTATCAGCAAGAGGATCAAGATAGGAACCCACAACAGAATCAATATTCATCTTCCTAGCGACATACCCATCTAGCTACAAGTTTTAAGAAAGAACAACATATTAATTTTCAGTTTTCAAATTGAAAAATAAAGAAAAATGCAAAACGAATTGTCATGATAATTACCCAGTCACTTGCACCAGCAATAGCCAACACCACAAATGCAGAAGAATACATTTCATTTGTAATCATCCTGCATAAAATCCATTTATTAATCCTCCCTCTAATCCAGATCATAACCAACAAAATGCACAATCATGAAATAACAAAGCATTCACACAACAAAAACACTGAGAAATTGAAATCCAAGCATAAAAACAGCTACTAAGTTACCATAAAGATGCTCCTCCGGATCATTTAACATTACCACTCAATTACCAATATTAACAAAATTTACTTGTTCTGCAATGAACATGCTATTTTGTATTTATAACTGTTAACAAGATGTAAGTTCCAACTTCAAAATACAAATACATAATTAGAAAGAAAGGTCATTCTTTTATATTTATCAGAACTAAAAATATCCAAATTAATAAAAAAAATCACAATTTTTTGCTCTGTAAATCAAATTAATCAGTCACTAAAACCCTAAATAATAAAAATAAAATAAATACAACCGCAGTGACATCACTCAAAAACTTCAAAAAATGAAGATAATCCCAACCTTTTCCCATTCACTTCCCTCATTTTCTCAGTAGCCAAACAGATCATAAACATAATATATAATAATTGAAGAAATTAATAATGATTAGAAAAAAATACCATCCAATTAAAGGCCCAGAGACCAGACGGCTTATAGAGATAAAATTAGGCAAATTAACAAAACTCTCCAAAATCGCATCTTTAACTCCACCGTCAACCACTTCCTCCTCCTTGACCAGGTCAACCTGATTGGACAACACACCTTGACCCGCGTAACCCGATCCGACCCGACTTCTTAACAAATGCAAATTAAAGGCCTCGACTTTCCTCAAAACAATAGCGTTTCCACGTAGATAAAGCGGCGTCGAAGACTGCAAAAGCTTCCACGGAGGAGAAGAGAGAAATAGAGGGGCTTGAAACGGTGCGTTTAGGAAAATCCATTTAGAGAGGAATCGATTCGAAGGTGAAGAAGAAGAAGAAGGATAGTAGTAGTAGTAGTAATGCAAAGGAGCGAATGGTGATTGGATTATAGTGGAATTTGTTGTGAAGAAGGATCTTGATTTGTTGGAAGAATTGGGGATTCTTGAAGTTAGGGATTTTATGGACCTGTAAATCGTCATTGATTGGAATTTCTTTCTGAAATTAGGGTTTTTTATTTGCTGGGGTTTTAGGGGGTGGAGGTAGGACACGTGTTAATTTCGGGGCTATGAGTGGACACGTGTGTGGGTAGAGGAAAGTTTAGTAGGCTTTTGGAGAAGTTAATGGAAGGCATTGGGTGGGCTCAATCCAGGCCATGTTCTTATCTATTAATTCAATTTAAAACTTGAAGGTTTCTTAGAATTATGTTGGTCATGCTATTGTTTTTTTTATGAACATTTTAATTTATTTTACATATAAAGTTAAAATAAATTATTGTTTTATTTTTTAAGTATATATATATATATATATATATATATATTTCTATTGATTTGGTATATTTATATCAGTTTTTCTGAAAAACAATCATGTATAATGATATAATATAAAGTAATTTTATTTTAAAAAATAAAATAATAGAGAGTAAAAATACCCAGAATTACACACGCGATAAATATGAGAGAAAAAAATATTTAAAAAAAATATATTTTCATCTTATACTATATTCTTAAATAAATAGGTTTTATTGATTCATGACTACTAAAATAATTCACCAACTTATTCTATGTTATCTAGAAAATATTATCAATTTCAACATAGCCAAATTACCACAAAATAAAATAAAATAAAATAAAATAATTTTAAAAAAAATTCAAACACAAGAACCCTAATTAAATTTTTATTATTAAAATTGTGATCTCAATAATAAAAAAAAATCCAATATTACAGTATACTAAAATAAAAATATCTTAATCAAAGCTGAAAATAAATAATTATAAAATTTAAAATAAATAGATGTTTTTTAAATTAACTAGAAAAATATAAAAATATATAGAAAAATATATTCTAAACCTATATTGAAGATCTCACCCATCTAAGATACCTATAAAAAATTAACTTTATAAAAAAATGTTTCTAAAATCTTTAAATAAAATTTGAACTTCAATAATCGGTTATAAAATTTTAATCTTTTAATAAAAGTTAAATCCCCACTATTAAAATCTTGAATCAAATTTATCAACAAAAAACAATAAATGAGCAGTCTATTTGTATAACCGATTAACTTGATAAAAACTATATACATATGCAACTCGGCGGGCAACCGACAAATAATCATCCAGTCAAATAAATCCAGAACAAGGTCAAAGATGTGGCTTGATCAACACTATCTTAGCCATGGTTAATACTAATTATAGGAGAGAATTGTTGAAAAGATAGTTTAAGCAGCTGTTTTTACTAAACAAAGATGAAATCAAAGAGATAAACAACTAGAAACTAGGCGACTAGCAATTTTCATCAGCATCCAAAAGTGATCCTGGTCATGATATATGTAAGCAGAATTTTATGGTAGGATTGAATCCTACTTTCAACAAGGGATTTTGGAAAAGTAATTGGATTTTTAGAGCTCATACAGAAGGGTTTTGCAAATCAGTGCGAGGAGAGGGAAGAAAATGAATTTTTTTGCATGTTGTATACCAGAAAGGGAGGATGCTCTTGTGGAGAGCACTTCATGCACGGACAAGGAATCCGCCAAACATGGTAGAGCGTTGTCTTCCTGGAAGAACATGTCATGGAAAATAGGTTCGTAATAAAAAATGAAAATAAAATTCAAGCTTGTGGTTTTGGTAAAATATAGAAGTCTATCAACTTAGTCATGTTAACTTTCAATGTGGTTGCAGGCAGCAGCAAAAGGAAGAATAGTTTGAAGGTTTTCACATACCATGAGCTATCTGTTGCAACTGATGACTTCAATCCTTCTTTCTCCGTCGGAGAAGGTGGGTTCGGAAAGGTTTACAAAGGAGTCATTGAGAGCATTGATAAGGTCAATTTTCTTAGAGAATAATATAAATCATATCTTGAAATTTTACTTCATAGCTTAAAACTTTTAGGTTGAACTGGTTGTTTGACAAATCTTACGCTTTCTGATGAAATTATTTTGTTTCATTCTCTGTCTTTCAGCATGTTGCCGTTAAGCAGCTTGACAGGAATGGAAGGCAAGGAAACAAAGAATTCTTTTCAGAGGTTAATACATTAAGTATGGTTCAACATCCAAATCTTGTCAAATTGACTGGCTACTGTGTGGATGGTGATCAAAGACTCTTAGTTTATGAGTTCATGCCCAATGAAAGTTTGGAGACTCACCTTCTTGGTATGCCCACATAATTTCTTGTATCCTAGGCAATATTTGTTTTCTGTTTCTTGATTATTTTTGTTCCTTGCATTTCGTTCATTTTATACAACAATATGTTCATAAATTTTGTGTCTTTACATGTCTTGTAGCAGTTCAAGAACTGGCTTGATTTAGGGTTAGGTGCAAAGTTTTTGCTATCTACATTGTCTCTATAATGATTTTGTGTTTAGTGTGCTCATATTTTCTGCTTTCCAGATTTACCTCCAGGAAGAAAACCTTTGGACTGGACTACTAGGATGAAAATAGCAACAGGAGCAGCACAAGGATTGGAATATTTGCACGATACGGCAGATCCTCAAATCATTTATCGAGATTTCAAAGCATCAAACATATTGTTAGACCAGAATTTCAATGCGAAACTCTCTGATTTTGGACTTGCTAAGTTGGGTCCGACAGGAGGGAAGGATCATGTGTCTACAAGGGTGATGGGTACATATGGCTACTGTGCTCCTGAATATCAACTAACAGGCCAGCTGACAACAAGGTCCGATGTCTACAGTTTCGGTGTTGTTCT
Organism: Salix udensis; assembly: GCA_029204005.1. Lineage (NCBI taxonomy): Eukaryota > Viridiplantae > Streptophyta > Magnoliopsida > Malpighiales > Salicaceae > Salix > Salix udensis. The sequence continues at coordinate 1,485,797 of CM055022.1, read as the reverse complement.
TCTGGAGATTATTACAGGAAAGAGAGTCATTGACATGTCAAGACCAACCGAGGAGCAGAACCTAGTGCATTGGGTATGTTCATGTCGTTTTTTCCCTTCAATATATGATTTGTTTTAGGATTATAACCTCAAGAGTTTATGGGAGTGCAGAGCTTAAAGATTGATTCTCATTTCCATCCTGCAGGCAGGACCACTGTTCAAGGACAAAAGTAATTTTACAGCCATGGCAGATCCATTGCTAGAAGGAAACTACTCGCAAAAGAGTCTATATCAAGCTCTAGCAATTGCAGCAATGTGTCTCCAAGTGGAAGCTGACACCAGACCTTTGATGGCTGATGTTGTGACTGCACTTGAGTTTCTTACGGGGCCAGTTGAGGAGAAAAAACCCACAGTGTCACCAACACAAAGTATCCACCATGTCAACTCTGTAACAGAAGGAAATGTGAAGCAAGAGTTAGAACCTTAAGTAACACTCCAATTTGACTAGCATAATATATATTATGGTAGACAAATTGACAAAGAATGATAGAAGTGACCATTTATTACAGAAAAGAAGGCAGTTTTTGGCAGAAAATCCATTTGATAATGAAAGCTGCTGGAGGAAAAACTTGTATAGGTTCAGATTTAAAGCTCATGCATGGTTTGTATTGGTGGGTTTCAGATGTTTTCAATTTGTTTCCTCTGGTTGATGATGGAAAATAACTAATGAGATGAACGGCTTTTCTAATTTTCCGCTGGGGAATGAAAATTGGGGTTGGGAATTGGAAAACATTTTCTATTACTGAGCACTCTCTCAAGGTTTCCTGGAGAAACCGAAAGCTCCTCCTAGAATTCCTGTTGTTTGAGAAATGTGTATTTCTCCATGTAACTATAATTTTCAGCCCCCATCGTTACTGTATTTCATGCATTTGTAAAGATATATGACATATATTTACGGATGATTGACCTGGGTTGACCCAACAATCCAACTATCCAGGCCTTTTTTCTCGATCAGACTCCAGGTCGGATCTGACAGCTATGGTAAGAACTATTACATGGTGGCGTGGCATTCAAAATACCAGGAATGATATTTGCTAACCTTCCAATCTGGTATACTCAACATCTAATTCCCCACAGATGCACTAAAACCTTATAGAGGTTAACCTGTCAAAGTCGTATCGCTTCTCCAAGAAGTGATATATATAATTATATATAGAAAGAGAGATGAAGCATGCAGGTTTAAAGCATTAGCAACATAATTCTTAATTATCAGCAAAATTCCTTTAAATGTAAGCCTGATAGATAACTACCAGCTTAGAGAGGTCAGAAAGCATGGCAGCTGTCCTGCATATCCTACTGAGCCTATTACTGTCAGCAACTTCCACAGCTAGACAGATGTTTGGAAAGAATCTGCTGCTGCCGCCGCCGCCAGTTCCCTTTTTCCTTTTCAATTCATAGTTAAGACTAGAAAAACAATCCTCTTCTTGTTTATAAAACTCAGTAGGGTCTTGGATTTTTGAAAAATTATTGTAAGAACTCGGATCATTATGAGTCCATCATTACAAAATGACGGGTCCTATAATCATTTGAAGGTGGCCCCTATATAATTTATATGCGTGGATTCTCGTTTAGATGACTAGGAAGTACCTAATATTTTCTTGTAATAATTTGTCAATGGTATCTAAATCTCTAGACAATGAATCATGCATGGTTATAAAACTTGAGTTTTTTTAAAAAAAAAGTAAAGTCTAGTCTTTCCTGAGTGAGTTTTAACCAGGTGGTATTTGATTGGGTCAACTCCTATCCAATTCAGTATAAAACCCAATCCAAAATCAAATCCCGGGTCAGCAACAATTTAGGTTGAGTTTAATAACATTGAAACTATGAACAGGTTCCCGCGGTGGTGTCCTGTCAGAATTTATCTTAAGCCATGAGCAAGTACTAATTATAGGAGGGAACAGGTAAAAAATTAGCTAAGCTGAAACGAAGAAAACCAATTACTAGTTGGAAGCAAGAGGATGACAACTAGTCTAACAAACAATTTCAGAATCTAATGGTCCCGGTGTTAAATTTCACAGCAAGAACTAACAATGCTGTTTCCAAAAGCAATCAATTCCTATCTAGTTAAGGGTTACATAAATAGCTTTCCATGATGGAATTGAATCCTCTTACCTCCAACAAGGTTCCTAGATGTGCACAAAAGGGTTAGCAACTTAGCAGGAGGAGGGGGAATGCAATGAGTCTTTTCTCATGCTGTAGATTGGAGAAAAAATAATTCTTTCAAGGGAAGCAGATCTTCATGGAAGAGCAAGGGCTATGGAAAACAAGGCAAAACATTGTCATTCGTCAGGAACTTGTCTTATAAAATAGGTCTGGAATAAAAAGTTTTCAAGTCTGAGATTTTGGTGATATAAAGGCTAATCATTTTCAATCATTCTATCAATGTTTCAGCCTCTAGCAAAAGGAAGAATATTAATCAGGTTTTCACATTTCGTGAACTAGCTGTGGCAACTAGCAATTTCAATCATCATTTCCTGGTGGGAGAAGGTGGATTTGGAAGGGTGTACAAAGGATACATTGACAGCGTTGATCAAGTCAGAATTGTGTATTTTAAGGACATCCATACTTACGTTTTGTCCTAGATCATCTTGTAATGCAATGCCTTTGTTTCGTTTTTTATTTTTTTATTTTTTTATTTTCAGATGGTTGCTGTTAGAAGCTTGACAGGAAAGGATTGCAAGGAAACAGAGAATTCTTTTCAGAGGTCCTTACGCTAAGCATGGTTAAACATCTGAATCTTGTCAAACTGATTGGCTATTGTGCAGATGGTGATCAAAGACTCTTGGTTTATGAATTCATGGCGAATGGATCTTTGGAAAATCACCTTCTTGGTATGCCCAGATGAATTTTTATATCCTAGGCTAGAAGTTTTACCAAATTCTTTTCTGTTTACATGTCATGTAGCAGCTCAAGCACTGCCTTGATTTAACTTAGGTTTGAAGTTTTTCTATCTAAATTCCCAGCAGATTCTGTATCCATGGTGCTAACATTTTCTGCTATTCAGATTTACCTCCAGGAAAGGAGCCTTTGGACTGGAATACTAGAATGAAAATAGCGTCAGGAGCAGCACAAGGACTGGAATATTTGCACGGTGTTGCCGATCCTCAAATCATCTATCGGGATTTCAAAGCTTCAAATATATTATTAGATGAAGATTTCAATCCGAAGCTGTCTGATTTTGGACTTGCCAAGCTGGGACCAACAGGAGGGAAGGATCATGTGTCTACAAGGGTGATGGGTACATATGGCTACTGTGCTCCTGAATATCAAATGACAGGTCAGCTGACAACAAGGTCCGATGTGTATAGTTTCGGTGTTGTTCTTCTGGAGATAATTTCAGGAAGGAGAGTTATTGATAGGTCAAGACCAACTGAGGAGCAGAACCTAATTCATTGGGTACGTTGATGTTTTTTTTTTCCTATCAGGTTTGGATTATATCTTTCCTTTCTGCCAGGACTGTAGCATAAAACACGAGCTGCAAATTTTGAGGTCTTAAGACTAATTGGGAGCGCAGTCCGCAGACCTTTTGATACTGATTAACATTTCCATATTGTAGGCAGCGCCGTTGTTGATGGACAGAAGTAAATTTACAGCAATGGCAGATCCATTACTTGAAGGAAACTACCCAAAGAAGAGTCTATATCAGGCTCTTGCAATTGCATCCATGTGTGTCCATGAAGAAGCTGATGCCCGACCTTTGATGGCTGATGTCGTGACAGCATTTGAGTTTCTTACCACACCAGCTGAGGAGGAAAAACCTACAATGGCGTCAACAGAAAGCATCCATTACGTCGAATCTGTGAAAGGAGGAAATGTCAAGGACGAGCTAGAAGCTTAGTTGTTTTGCAGAAACGAAAAGTTACTTCTGCGATTTCATTATCGTCGATACGCTTCAAAAGTTCGATGCCTTTTTATATTACTGTGAAACTAACTTTTACAAACCACAGATGCTGTTTTTCATAAGTGTGTCAAGTATGTAAACGGACTGTTTTCGCCACAGGAAAAAGGTCCAGGCACTAGAATTGCAGGGGTGTTGTTCGTTCAGAACATCAGAATGCCTAAGTAGATATAATTTCTCTTAGGATATCAATGTTTGCTCATCTTTATCAATCTCAGTCTGTTCATTCAATTAGAAACTACATGATCCAGTTTTTCTGTACACAAACAGCATTACAACTTAACTTTACATGAATATTTTTTTGATCAATTTAACAGTACTCCTCACACAGCAATTTCTTAGCAAGCTTCCCACATGTACGTAGTGCTTCCCGACATTGTAATTGAGATTTAAAGTCTGGTGTGATCCAGGGAACTATAAAAAATATGAGATGGGGTTTGAAAATAGAAGAAGTGACTGTTGTTACCCTCCAAATCTGGTGCACACAACATGTAATTCACCAAATCATTATAAAGTCAACCTGAGGATGTCATTTCGCAGCTCCAATATCATCTCTATGAAATGCTACTCCATGACGGCAATGTCTGGTTGAAGAGAGCAGGTGTGAAAGCTTAGAAAACAGTAATTCTAATCAGCAACACATGGCAGGAAATCTACCAACGTGATTCTGTGCTCTTCTCCGAGTCCGACACATTCCCTCACATGTAAGTATGATCGATAGATGATTCTGACAGGAGAGGATCCAGTACAGTTGAAGTTGTGGACCTAATGTTATGGGATCAGCAAAAGCATGGCAGCTCTTTATTAGATTGTCTAAACCTGCATATCCTTCGAATCATCCTTCAGGATTCTGTAACTGAACCCGGGAATCCTACTGATCCTATTGCTGTCAGCAACTTCCACAGCAGAACAGATACTTGGAAGGAATCCGCTGCTGCCTCTTCGCTTTTTCCTTTTCCAGCTCATCGTCAAGGACCAGAAACTAGACCTTGGCTGGCCATTGCTGGAAGCTATGTCAACCACCTGTTCTTGAGGTTTCCTTGAACTTGCACATCGATCTATCTCAAACTTCGTGAAATAATCAATTTCTTTCCTCACAAGCGATCCTACTGTGCCCCGCGTGCCTATTGCAACCGGAGTTGTCGCAGCCATTTTCTCAGGGAACTTGGTGGTAATGGTACTGGCTTTATATTGCATAATATAATATGATTGAAGTGATGAAGAAGGCTTCTGGTTGAGGGAAGGGTTGGCCCTGTCTCTGCCAAAAAATATAATGACAGAGGTTTGCTTTAAAGTTGAGGAATCTCTCTCTCTCTCACTCACTTTAGTTTATATTATATATATATATATATATATATAGGTCTTATCGAACTTCTTTATTAAAGTGGACAGCATGGAATTTTGCATAATTGGCGCATTTGATAGGGATATTAGCCATCATGTTCATCCTGTGATTGCAATGAAAGCATATGTATGCTTTACTGATAAATATTTTAACCCCTTTGACTATAAAAGGGATTTAAAAACTTAGTATTATGATTAGGGTAGGACATGCGCCATTTGGTCAAGTATACTTATTCTGTGCTACAACTTTTGTGGCAGGGTAAATCAGGCTGTAATCTGGTCTCTTGATCATGTTTGCTAGGTTAACCCTCCTTTTCTCATGCCCATGTGATGCACGAGGTTTCAATCAATTAGTTACGGAGTTTATTCTATTCTGAACACTAGGATAGTCTAGAAAAATATATTTGAATTAAATGAGTTTACTTTTTAGGTGTTTGAGAATGCATAAAAAATAGTGTTTTTTGAAAAAAGATCATTTTTATGTTTTTTGATATTTAAAAATAATTTTAAAAAAATAAAAAAAAACATTAATTTGATTTATTTTTAAATTAAAAATATTTTCAAAAACAACATCAACCATACTCCCAAACAGGCATGAAGTATGTCAAATGACTTGTTTGACGAAAACAAGTATAACTTTTGATTGAACAAGTGCTACAAGTCTAATAAGAGGTTCTTCATGTTAGTTCTACATGGGATCAGTTTGCTATAGCTAGCCAAGATCATGATGAACTTTAAATTAGGCTCGGGAGTTATTGTTTTATCATATATTTCTTGTTATTTTTGGATTTTTAGCCTTGTTTTGGAGTTTCTATTCGAGTTAGAATTCTAATCATTCCTGGGGTACAACTTTATCATCGACTTATTCTGTGCTAAAACTTTGCTGGCAGGGTAAATCATGCTGGATGTACCCTGTGGCTTCTTGTCATATTTGTTAGGTTAACCCTCCTTTTCTCATGCGTAGGTAAGAGAGAAGAGGGGGAAAGGGTTTTTTTCTCTCACAAACTTGCTAGCGAGGTAAAGCAATTGCAAGTGGGATTTAGGTGGGGGTGGTGTCGATTTCCCCCTCTCTTTCGCTTTTGTGCGTTGAGTGTAATGGCACAAATCATGTTTGATTTTGTAATCAAACAGGACACTTTGACACAGCATTCATGATAATAGATGGGACAGATCTTTAATCGGAGGGAATTCCTGTGGCTATGATTAAACGATCCTATTTCAGTGTCTTTTAACGTCACGGAGGATTTTTATTTTTATGGCCCCAATTATATTCCGTTGTGGCATTTGAAGGTCAAATCAAATTCTCAACATCTTGAAGGGGACCATTGAGAATGAAGTCTACAGTTTTCTGAGATGGGATGTCTTTCTTTTGCGGGTTTTTGGTAACTCAAGTGTCGGTTTATGATAATGTGATGGAGAAACCACAGAAGGATATAGACCAAACTTTCCTGTCTTTGTTGTGGCTAAGAAAGGGATACAAATTGCCACAAGCTCGCTTCTGTCTTATTTTTTTCACCTGAATCTCCACACCCCATTTAGTGAATTGGCAGGGTTTTTTTTATTCTGATCTGAAAACCCAGCGTGCTATGAAAACATCCAAAGTATTAGATAAATCCCATCATCCCAACACTGAACAATATATACTAAGTCTTAAAATCAACCCAAATCAATCAATTTTGACCAGGTCATCTAGGGTTAAGAATCAACATCTAGGTTAATGTCCTTGTTGTTCAAATTAAAACTCGACGTTATAAGTTTACTGGCAACTTGTGGCAAATGGTGGTGAAATCGTCCAGAATGCATGCATCTCCGTGACGCAGATTTCATTTTTTTCATGGAAAAAAACAAGTTCCAAGCACAAATACGACGAATCGCATCATATGTAACCTGTAATAAAATTTTCTATTATCATAACTTAAGAGACAGGCAACAAGACAGACTACATCATTCCCTTGTCATTTTGCCTTTTTGACGAACTTCTCTTTCCTGCTTTTGAGTTGTCACTTCTCATCAGACTTCTCGCAAAGAAATTTGCATTTCCAGGCAAAAACCAGCCACTTCAAAATAGCTATCAGTTCAAGTCACCATTGAAAACGAAAAAACCAGAATCATAATCTCCACTGGGGCAAAAAAATATACTTTCTAACACATTTACAGCAGTATCACAGTGGCCACTCATGGTTTTCAATGCTTCATCCTCAGTTCTTGACCACAACTATTACTAGTATATGCCCTGGAGGCACCCCCTCTCTATTTGCTATATAGTTGTAAACTTGGATTGAATTTTAAGGCTTTGGGTGGTATATCCAAGGTGCTAGTTTATGTCCATGACACCAAGTTATCAGCAAGTATGGCATCTAAAAGCTGATCATTGATTCCAGCAACTCGCTATAAGCAAGCAATGCACACAGCCACAGAGCACACGGGATACCCACTCCATCACAACCCTCTGATCTTAAAGTCTAAAGAGGACTGCACAATAACCAGGCAATCAAGAAACATCCAATTTAACTGCCCAAGTAAGCTCGGAATTTGGATCTTAGAAATGAAAAGGCTGGCACGGGTCAGAAAGAGTACAAAGTTCAGTGCAAATGACAGATTTAAATGCTCGTCATTGAAAAAATGGGATCATTTATTATATACTTGTGTTCATGAAATGAATAGCAGAACATTTTTTTTCCTTGTATGCCTCAAAAACTAGATGTTCTCTCTCTCTTCCCTTTCCCTGCTTTTCCCCCATGTTTTTTTTATTTAATTTTCATTTTCTTGTATTAGTATCCAACTAACTACTGTATACTGGGAAGATGACACAAATACCTTAACCTCCGATGAGAAGCAAGAGCATTTTGGAGAGCAGCATCAACTCTTGCCCCTTCCTGAAACAATGAATCATACAATTTACAAATAAACTGGGATAGACCCTCTTCATCATCATCCCAAAATCCAACAGAACAGTCGCCATGCTTCTCAGCATCACTATCTTCCCAATCACTCACTGGACTGGTAGGCTCAGCCTCTTCCTCCTCTGCTTCTTCCTCTCCAATCTCAAACCTCCCATTTTCTAGAACATTGAATTCCCCCGATCCATATTTTACTAATGTCACCGGCATTTCTAAGGGCTCTGCTGAAGGGCATATTACAGCTTTCGCACCAGAATCCAGAAAGGCCTTGATTAAAGTTGGCGTAGGTCCATATGTCCCTGTGCAAATTATAATCCTGTCCCTCCAAGCTCCAACCTAGGTGTTCACAAGCCAAAAGGAAACTGCATAAATCACTAGAAAAAACAAAACATCATTGAATTAACAGGATTCTTTTCACCGTTTGTCAACCATTTGCTAGGCACAACACAGTAACAAAATTCAAACAGCAGTTTCTGTGTTAGCCCTTAAGGGTGCCCTCTCGAAAAAGTCAGGAAGAATAATTATGCTAAGAGAAACATAAACCAATAGATATAAATCTAATTATGCTTTATATGGCTTGACAATTTGGAAAAACAAAATGGAAAAAGAAGAAACTTTATGGGTGAATTATTCTACAAAGTGCAAAAGCTTTATGCCTTCTGTAAGGTTTTCCCCCAAGGCCTGGAAAAGTAAAGAATATTAAAAATAGGCCAGGGGTAAGGGCATTGATTCACGTCCAGAGAGCACACAATTATGAGAAAAACACTGCTGGGCAGACTTTGTCCAAATCACCCCTAATAGAACTCTGATTCAGCAGTGCCACTAGTGGATGTTAGTCTTTTGGGAATAGACCAACATTACAAGAGAACCACAGAAGGTGAGTAAAAAATTAATTTGTCAAACATCAACCATTTGTTCATCCAGAATTTAAGAATATGTAGAGGCAAAACGAGGACATTGGAAAATCAAGTTTAAGCCAAAACATACCATCCAGCGAACATCTTCAGGTGTCAAGTGCATAGAAGGAACTGTTCTACGAAACATATATGCCCCAATTTCTTGGTCATCCTCCATGACCTTCAGAAAGCAGCAATGAACATTAAAATTGAGACTCATAATTTGGTGTATCCTACTAATAGCAGATTGAATGATCTAAAAAGAAAGGAAAGAAGTCACTAGCACATACCTGTGTCTGTCGTCCAATATAACGATGGATGACATTTCCAACTTGGAAGTATGGTTTATAATGAACTAAATCAGCAACAGTTGAAATATTAGCAAGAAGTGATGTAATCTTCCTATGGTGGCTTTGGTTCATCGACAACAAGCTAAATTTAACACTTTGCAGAAACTTATTGGCAAGATCTCCAGGTTCAGCAACGACAAACACATCATTCTGCCAGCTATAGAAACAAGCATTCAGCACATTAGGACAGTGGCTGAAACTAAATATCAATAAAAAAAATTGCACGTCAAACAACAGAGAAGCAGTTCACCTTAATATTGAGCCTGATGAATCATTTTGAAGGGCCAAATGTACAAGTCCCACTTGTGGCGAATTCTGTAGTTTCTCATGCAATGACCGAACAGGTAAAGAGAGCTGTCTGTGTTTGGAAGGAGACATTGGCGGTGAAAAAACTGTCTTTCCAGACTGAGCTCCATCCAAGCTTAAAGGTGGGACCATATCAATACGACCAATCCTCTGTGAGCCAAAATCAGGACTGAATAGGAGTGGAGTTGAGGGGAAGCTTCCAGTAATAAGAGGTGATGCAAATGGTGATGGGAATGTTCCTGTTGGCACTGTTCTTGCAATTCCAGATGTGGCATGCATGAGAGATAGTCTTATTGCATTGCGGGAACAAAATGACTCAAGTGCCCGAGCATGATGAACAACTCTTCCTGAATCAGGGCTGTGCAGAGCTTCAACAAGCAGCACTGTACGCCTCCAACCTAGAGAAGGGCTACTCTCATCTAAAATAGTGAAATACCAAAAGATTTCAGATTCAGAAAGAGGAGCATGCCAAATGATGCAAGCATGAGGAAAGCAACTTAAGAGAATATGAGCATCAATACCTGTATTTGATACCTTTGCCTTTGAAAAATTGCTGAGATTTCATAATCTCTGAAAATTTATCATCATGTTGATAGGGAAAAAGTAGACTCTCACAGACATTTTTTAAGGCTTCAGAATTATTCTGAACATATTCATCAACTGCAGCTTCCAACTTAAGCCAGATAGCTGGGTCAGTCTCATCCAACTCCATACCACAGCGTTCATCAACTGCAAGATCAAACCATAGTGGATGCAGACTTAGAACTACAAGTTCTTTCACTAAAACTAGTCTTTAAATATAATTTTCAGGAGTGAAAGAAGAGGAAGAAGAAAAGCTTGTTATGATATGAAGATGGAAGGAAAATATCTAAATAAATATCTTTACAGAATATAAGCAGGTTAGAAAACAATTTGAATCTAGCTCTTATAAACAGTCAACTTAAAGTATACCTGGATTAAAGCGAAAATATTGTATCTCGGGAAGCATGGGTAGCAACGTACTTAAAGCTTCCTCCACTCTGTCCACAGAACATGCACTCTCAATCAACACTTGGCCAGTATCCAGATAACGCCACCCACCTTTCCGGACCTAGAACCAAAGATATTTTTGTGAATCATCAAATGAAGTAGCAACTTTTGATATAAAAAGGAAAGAAGAAGAATCAAATCTGTCTCTTTACATGGTCAAGTAGTAAAGTTCAGTAACTAACATCCACGGCTTGGCAGATTAATAAAAGCAGTATTACATTCTTCTAGTGTTCTGTAAATAAAATAGAATATGTTCCACTGTTCTAATTCAAGTTTCATTAGTTATTTCATGCAACCTCTTCACACTTTAAGTGCTTCCAAAAGTTCTAATACTTCAGAAGAATTTGATTGAGTTCTTAATATACATAATCATATGGTGGACCCAACATGCCCTAAATTATAGGACAGAGCAACACACAGATTTAGAAATTCCAAGCAAAACCTACAACCCATATGAGGAGAATCACCTTTGTTGGAACAGAGCCACACCCGATTGACACCAGACAGTCAATTCTGGTGTCGGGCCATAGAAGTTGCGCTTCTCTTATAGCAAATATGGTAGGGTTGTTTGCCACTATAGCACCATCTTGCCAGCGGTTTACATCTATTGAATTGTCATTGGTTAGCAAAAATATGACCGATGCACTCAACTTATACAGGGAGGGAGGAATCTCAACTTGAATAAGCACATCAAGAGCATACCATCTGAGAAATCATCAAGATAGTAAGGAGCAGCAGATGATGCTCTTATGGCTTGCCAAATATGATGCTTACAACTACCAATAAAAGCACTACGTTTATAACCAACTTGAGCTCCAATAGTCGGTGATCCGAGCACATGGACTCCTGAACTTTCTGAAATTGCAAAGGGAACTTCAGGTGTTCCAACAGGATACTGTATGTTGATACCAAAAGAGAAAAAGAGAGAAGATTAGATGAAAATAAACAAAACCACCACCAAGAAGTATCACGGGTATGATTATGTATCTATGCAGCAAAATTTAAAAAGTTACAATTCTTGAGATATAGTTTACTCTAACAAAAAAATCAAAGCCATATTAAACATGTTAAGCAGTAGAATTCTCAGTGTCAAACCTGATAATTGCGGAACACAAATGGTTGAGCTGGCATCACACTAACCAAAGTTGATACAACAAAAACTTTGGGAACATTTTTCACAGCTGATTCTATTAACAGGTCTCCATCCTCATCGGCACACATTTCTTTCAACAGCCTCTCGAACTGATCTGCACTGTGCTGCAAGAAAATATGTTAAAGTGTTTTGTTCCCACAGCATCTGTGTTTAACAAAACATGCAATACATATACAGATATTAAATGAGCACATCATCGTATCCTTTTATATTAAAAAATAAGTTGAAAACACAAGCAACATTCTGCAGTTTCCTGAAGATACGATTCTTTTTATGTTCTCTAGTAAAAATATATAGTCACACAAGAATCAATGTCATTTACAAAGTAAAAAAACTACGACAATAGTAACGCAAAAGTTACAAAAATGTAGAAAAAGATAACCCATACTTTAGATCCATGCACCACAACTCTAAAATTCTGTGATGAACTTTTGTAAAGCTGATCCAACTTCTCTCTCCAAGTTGCAGCTTCATTATCCTTTGGCACAGGTTCAGCAAAGACAAGTTTCCCTTGAGAAGCAAATTTGCAGAGCAGAACGTGAATAAAGTGAGCAGAAAATAAAACATACTGAAATACATATGCTTCTGTATACACACCAAGATTTTTGTATATTTCTTCACATTGATCCAAGGCCATTAGCTTAATCCCAAGAGCAACAGCCAGCATTCCACCAGTTGATGTCCCACAGATTAGGTCAAACAACTCATGAATTCGCTTTCCAGTTCCCTTCTCAATTGCTTTAAGAATCTGCACAGTAGCCAGACCTTTCATTCCACCTCCATCCATCGAAAGTATACGCAGTCCTTGCTTTGCAACTGGTCGTCCTCTTATGGCACGCCTTAAATTTTCATTTTCTCCTGGATAGGCACAAAAGGGACAAACCCCCTTTAATAATGTTTGTCTAGACAATCTCAAGATCAGGTGAAAGAAAAACCCAAGATACAAACCAAGAATTGCTAAAGCACGAGCTGCTGCTTTATTCACATGTGGTTCAGATGAAACTGTCATGTGCAACAGAAGGTCCTGCAGACTTTCAGAGGTGACCAGAAGACGTCGATTTTCCAAGCAGAAGGCCAAATTTCCAACTGCTAATAAAGCTAACCTTTGCACCTGATGAAAGATAAATCCAGTATTAAATTTCCTGCAGAATTTTACAAAAGCAACAAAAACCAGTTGTATATCACAAAAGAAAGAAGGGAGCTTGCCTCAGGGATTTTTATGAGCACATAACAATTTTAATGATCTCAACATATCCCTTGTCAACATCTTCTGAGATACAGTGTCAGATGAAAATGCCAGGGTTGCCACAACTTGCAACACAGAAATTACTTCTTCCTGAGCAACCGATTTCAGTACCGTTTCAATGGGTTGCAATATGTCACATTTCATCAACTGCATTGCCACAGAAACATCTGCAGCAAGATCGGATAGAGCAGAGCATGCTTGTTTAACCTGAAAGACTTGAAACGGTAAGAGGTGTGCAGATGAAAAGACAAACAACCAAGGTTTCATTTGGGACAGCAAGGATCATCAACATACCACATGACAGTTGTCACTACTCATCATACTAATAAGCTGCCTCACTGCATTCAGATCTTTCCCAACAACTGTACGGTTTCCTTGGTCTTGCATTATCTTTGCCAGCGCAGATGCCAGCAAAAGATGATGGCATGAAGAAAATCTAAATATGAGAGAGAAGAAGGCACTAAGCCTGTGTCTAGATGCACCAAAATAAGAACTGTTCTCTGTCTGCAATTGCCACAGAAGAAAATTAACTAAACCAATTTAGAAGGTATCCAGGAAAAAAAAATCACAGCTGCCACATGACCACTACCTCTATCTGAACATTCACTGATCTCAAGCTTTCATCAGCTTCAATCCTGATATTAGCAAGAGACAGATGTCGTAGTTTGTGTAGAGGTAAAATTTCAGGAAGGAATTCCAAAGGGTTACCAAACAGCCTGAGAATTTGTAACTCAGCCATAGACCTGCCATTAAACTGGAGACAAACATTAGACCCGAAGCAAATTGTAGTTTTTCAAGCTCTATCAAACAGGAAAAATGCAGCTAAGTACACTAATTTGCTGATAAAATGACCTGAAATCAAGAAGAGGTCGGACAATCTTATTGTGTTCCAATGACAATTCAACCAGTTCAACACACTGCCCCAGTTCTACTGCTCAGAATTCCAACCAAGATCACACAAATGAATAAGTTAAATACAACAAATAACAGCAAAAAGATTGTATATTTTTTTTTAAAAAAAATAAATAATACTGGATGATGCATATTACAAAAAGATTCTTACCAGGAACTGAAACCAGCATGTTGTAATCAACAGCAAGAACTTTCAAATTCTTCAGCTCACCAAGCTCAGGTGGCAAAACAGAAAGCCTATTGTTATCAAGATAAAGTTTCTCAAGATTCGGCAATTGAATTATCACAGCAGGCAATGTCTGCAAATAAAAACCCAAGTCCAGTTACAAACAATATAAGCATGAAGCAAAAGCAACTATCTTATCTGTACAAAACACCCAGCTTTAAGCATTGAGCTTATAAGAGTAGCTATACTCACATTGAAGATTTTTTACTGAGATCAACAACTAACTAGTGAAAAGAAATTAATCCAAACACCCACCCACCTCCCCGAGCAACTTTTAACCAAACTCCCACGGAAATGAAAAGAAAAATCATCATGCATTCACCAACATACAATAAATTACTACAGCAACAGATCTCCAAAAACCCAAAATACCAGTATAAAGTTCCAATTTTTACATGACACACCCAGACAAAAACATAAATTGCAAAACCCCTACATCAAAACCAGAAGACTCTAAATAAAGCAAGCGGCATAATCTCTCTAAACTAAGCTTAACTGAGTAAATTTCATTTTCTAGCATTAACATTTCTAATAATGCAAAACCACATTTTCTCATCAATCAATGGAAGAATAATTCTTTAACCAAACTAGCAGAAAAGAAATTCATCACGCATTCGCCTATCACAAAGTTTTTCTTTCTTACAGTCAAAATTCACTTCATAAATTAACAAAAAACAAACAGTAAAAAAAAACATCTGAGTCCTCACCAACAATCCACAACCGCAAAGACTAAGCAAAGTAACAGTCTTCCAATGGCGACCGCCATCAGATCTAAACAGCCGAGTTAATACACCAACTCCATCACTCTGTTGACCTGATCCGCTCTTACCTAGCAGCACCCCTCTCAATTCCTCTCTCTTCTTCTCCACCTTCATCTCCACCTCCACTCTTCCCTCCTCCTCGCCCGCAGCCTTCAAATCCACCGTCACACAATCCTGCGGAGCAGGCAACGCAACCATTAACTGCGACTGTAACCTCAACGCCACCTGATCCTCATCATCCACTGCATTCCAATCCAGTTCAATTCTAAACCCTACCTGCTCCTCATCCTCCGCAGCGACCTCCGTCGCAATCTCCTGAGGAGAAGATGAAGGCGTTAATGTGGTGGAAGAGGAGGAGGAGACGGTGGATGAGGTGGAGGAGCGGTTGAGTTCCTCACCGAAATCTTCGGTTCCGTAATTGAGTGTTAAGCGGAGGACCTCTGATGGACGTTTCCAGCTAAACATTGTTGTGATCTGATGTTGAATTGATCAGACGGTTAAGAGTTTCCGTGATCATGATCTAGATGCGAGTGACTGGCATTGTAGAACTATCGTGTAACAATGAAGTAAAGAAGAAGAGAGTTCTTGCTCTTCCTGTTATGGTAACAAAAAGTTTGTGGTTTTAATCTCCTTTTCGCTACTTGGCGTGCATAACTTGGTCAAGCGGCGTCGTTTTATTCATTGCCGTCTCAACCAATTTTGGTTTTTTTCAATCTATATAATAATAAAAATTAGAGTAGATTTGATAGAATCCACTGAATTTGATGAAATCAATTTTAAAATTCGTTTAAAATGAATTAGATAATTAAAATATGTGAATTAATAACCAATGAATGTAAGAAATCAGTGTGTTCAGGAAATTCATTGCCTTGGAAGCAATCCTGTGATTTTTTTAAAATTAAAAATTTTATACAATAAAAAAAATAAAGTTGTAACTAAATATGTTTAGTATTTGCGAGAACCACTTGAATCATTCCATTGCTTGACTAAAAGAATGAAAAGATTTTCTCGACTACTTAACTAAAATTGTCTTATGACTATATCAAAGAAGGTGGACATGCCAAAAATCTCATGCGAGCTTTTGTATATAAGGATTAAATTAATCGTTTTAGTTGAGTTTTTATTAAATCATTTACAATTTTATAAAAACTTGTAAATTTAGGTTGGAAATTAGATGAATTTTTTGTGTGTGATGGTATTGTTTCAGAGTGTTTTTTTTTATAAAATATCTTTTTATTTTAAAAGGGTTTTTTTTATATTAACATATTGAAATTTATTGAAAAACAATATCATTGAAAATTAATTTGATATATATTTTAAATGAATTTAGATACAGTTTTAAAGCATAAACAAACTGTGTTAACTATGTATCGAAATCATATATCTTGTTTAGAAATACAGTTCCAAGCAAGTTTTATATCTTAACTAATACATATATTTTTTTTGAAATTTTCTTTCGAATTCATTCATAAATAGTGATTTAGAGAAAAATTCACTTAAATTCTCAAATAAAAAATAAATACATAAGGATAAAAATGATATTTAATCGGAAGAACAAAAATAAAGATATAAAATAAATTTATACTCTTTCAAAATAAAAAATATTTATATAAATATTTTTTTCTTTTCTATCTTTACTTTCTTCGTGTTTTATTTTCTCAAAGAACTTCCAAGAATAATACGAATCTAACATTGACCATTCTTTCCCCCCTCCTAAGGGGCTTGTTTTAGTCAAAACTAGCGATGACCGAGTCCATAATAATAATAATAGTGTATACAAGCAATGCCAAGGACTTGTTCTGCAGTTGCAGCTGTCATAATGACAATGTTTTTTTTATTATTATCTGGGCGGTCGGACCAACTCGACTAATTTGCATGTTGACTAATCTTATAAATTCTTGAAATTAATAACTATATAAGTTTTCAATGATATCACGATTCAATGTTGATTGGCAATGCCATATCCAAGCCTTTGCCATGGAATCCTCAGCAAGTCTACCCATTATGCTACTGTCAAAGCCAAGCTTCCTTTGTTCATGAGAATCACAAGTTGGAACAATTTGAGGAATCCATGGAGATGACCATTGCAAATGCTATAAAAAGGCTGATTTGTCTAAACTAAGTTCATCGGTGGTCAATGTTTGTCATAACACAATCAAAATTGATGACATAACAAATCATAGCAGTGATCATGTTGACAAACTGTAGATGCATGAAACATAGCAGGCAGAAACTATCAGACAAACAAATTCTGGGATTTGCAAATTTGATTCCAATGAGTGTCCATGGTTCTACTTGGGGAATTCCAAGAACACATGAGCTACAAAGTAAGATAGGTACGTGTTCAACATACACGGATACGCCTACTTTCAACCTGAGAATACTGCTGAATGAGATGAGCTGACAAGGTATCTGCAAAGCTCAATGTCAATGACTCAATGAGATCAGTGGGTATCGAGCTACGAATAAAGTGTTCTGTAGCTCAAACCTCGTCAACAATTTCACTGAAATGGTTATGCATCCTACGACCAGGGGTACTATGCTCGACCAGATGCCTGATCATATATTTATAAGATTTTGTCTCTCCGTTTCAAAAATGTTTTTTAAAAATAATTATTTTTATTTATTTTTTAGTATTTTTAGATATTTTTTATGTGCTAGTGTCAAAAATATTTTTTAAAAATATAAAATATCATTTTGATGCATTTCTAAATGAAAATTACTTTAAAAAACAACCTCGATAAATATTTATTTTAAAATGATCACTATTATAAATTAAAATTTCAGGATTGAATCAGATAAAAATAGAACCTCAAAAAATAAAATATATAATTAATTTCAATCGAATGACAAAATTGAAACAAATAAAAACCCTGGGATTGAAACAAATAAAGACATTTTAAAAGGAAATTGCAGTGTAATTTTGTTAAAAAAATAAAAGAATAAGGACCGAAATGAAATGTAGCATATATGACCAATTTCAATTGGAAGAAAAAAATTAAACAAATTAAAACCTGGGTATTGAAAATATTAAAGGAACCAAAAAAAATTAAAAATCAAAAGAATAAATACTGAAATGAAAACCAACATATATAATAAGTTTCAATTGAAGGGCACAATTGGAAAAAAAATTCATTGAAGAAATCAAGACTAAAATTGAAATCAAAAGAACAGAGACTAAACTGAAACAATAAGAAACATGAAGGACTTACCTGTAATGTCGGGATGCAGGAGAGAGAAAATGGATAAAAAACCAAAAATTGTTCACCAACAATTCCCCGACAACTGGACGCCGACACGCCCCGCACTAGGAGGCAAGGGACATGGTGACGCACCAGGTGACACGGCGATGTGGCAGTTTCTATCGTCCAGAGACACTGCACGTGCCGCCTGAATAGCTCGTGCGCGTGAAACACTGCTGGCGCATCCATACGACGCACTTGTAGTGTTTCGTAAAAAAATTAATCAAAAAATATCAAATTACCTATACACCCCTGAACCCAGCTATAACCACGAAAAACTTGACATGGAAAGTACCACAATACCCACGGCTCCAAAGTTTATTTTTTGTCTTTTTCTGAGGTTATTTTCATAGTTTCATTGTGCACAAATATGTGAAAAACCGAAAACACACTGCATTGTTCCGCGTTCTTTTCTCAGCATTTAAGGGTAAAAAATAGTTTTACTATGCAAAAAAATCGAAAATACCATCCATGTCCCTTGAAAATGTCTAAAATGACCCCGGTTTCGAGGATTAAATTTTCTAATCATAGGATAAAATAGTAATTTTATTGTCATAAGCTGTAGTAATTTGTGTCTTTATGCATTGTAAAAGAACTTATAGTAAAAACATCATGCCTTTTTATATATATATATATATATATATGGGTATATTATTTGGGTATTATTTAGTATTTAATAAAAAAAACAAGTTGTTGATATTTCATTGACTCATCAAACTTTGAAAAGTGTCAATTGCTTCATTAATTGTTGTTACGTAAGGGAATGAGATAAATAATAATAATAATAATATAGAAACCTGGCTAGATTATGTGTGGTTATCAAAAAAATAATTTTAAAAAAATATATATTATTATAATATATTTTTAAATAAAAAATATTTTAAAAAACCGATGATTCTTACCGTGCCTGATCACTGGGAAAGCTCGTGACTTGTTTCCGTTATGGTCCAACACTGTTCGCTTGCTTTTTGTGCTCTTAAATTTTCTGCCAAAACATATTAACTGCTCTGCCAACCTCCTGTCCCGAAAGAGGTGTCTTTTAGAATTACAAGACACGCCGATAAAAATGCCGGGAAAGTAACAAGTATTAGAATAGAGACATATTACAATAATAATTGTTTCAAATTTAATATGCATAAACAGTTTATTATTATTTTTTATGATTATTAAATACCTGAGATTCAAAAACTAAGCTAAAAAAAATCACCAAGAATTATTTTAACTATATTTTCAAAAACCATCAAATATCATTATAATTTGAAAATTTTCTAGCCATGAAGAAAAAATAAAAAAAATCGATCAAACTATAAAAGGATCAATGTAATTATTCCTAATATTTTATTTAGTTTTTTTTATTAAGTATTCTTTTATTTTTTACGTCGTTATGATAGAATTATCACGGCATTTTTTTTTATTGAAATGTACTTTTCATATGATGTTAAGTTTTATTTTAAAACATCATTCGTCTAGCAAAGAAGACATGTGCTTTGCTAAGTTAAATACTTGAATTAATGAGGGTTTTGGATAAAACAAAAAAACATTTTTCATTGATTTATATTATTTTGATTTTGATTAATATTTATTTTAATAATGCTAGGTTTTTATTCAAGAAATCATGATAATTAAATCCGCATGAGTTTCAGTTAGTTTTTTAACAAAAAAAACTGCAAAAGCCAACTACTTCACGTCAAACGAGATTTTATTGAAAATTAGTAAACTTGAAGGGTGTTACTGTTAACCCATCTAAATAAATAAAGATAGACACAAATATAAGAGAGGAGACTAGGGTTTTATAATGAATAACTTAAATAATTAATTAACTCATTCTAAATAAATAAATAAAACTATATATAGACTAAAGCAAAGAAAATAATAAATATCTCCCCTCAAACTCACAATGTTGAATCTACAAACATCAAGTAACAAAAGTATTCTGAAGAAAATTTTGGTTGTCACAATACATAAGAGTGAATGAGAAAAAGAAACTCTCGTACCCGCAAGTAACAAAAATAACCAAATATTTTTTGGTAATTCATAGTATGTCAGTATTGAATATACTAATGGCTTTATCGATAGGTAAAACGCATAAAAAATCATTCGTTCAATTATATTGGTATATTAAACATGTCATCTATAGAAACATCATTGGTGATTCTAGCGATAACATTCCGTCAGTATGTCGATGATTAGTAGTAATGACATTTAAGTAATTTTTTTCAACTATCTGGAATATACCAACAAAATTTCTTTTTTAAAATTATGTCATTATTATGTTAAAAATAATTTTTAAAAAAATAATTTCAATAATATAAAATCAAAATATATTTCAAGTTAAATTAGAGCTCTTACCAACTACAAATAAATTATATGTTAGTAAATGAAAAATAAAATTACAGTATTCGAAAATAAAAAATAAAACATTATATATGGCACAAACCAGTCATCTACACAAATTAATGAATAAACAAAATTAAATGGTTCCTATATTTTAAAAAAATATCAGCACCTTTCTTATACGAGAGACCACTCCAAATTTATAAACTTGCAAAAACATTATATATGGCACAAACCAGTTGACTTTACTCATTATTCCAAATAATTTTGCATAATTAATTTTGTTAGAATATTTTTATTTCTATATTACAATATTTTTTAAATTAATCCTAAACTTTGAAAAATATGTTTTAAATTTACAAAAAAAAAATCATCAGTTAATAATCCATTAACAATAAAAAAAAATAATTAAAAATAATGTAGTAATCCCACCCCAAAAACATTAATAACCAAAAAGAATTAATGAAAAACACACAACAAAAAGAAGAAGAAAAAAGATATTTCCGAATGTATTCGATGATTTTATAATAATGAATCTTTAAAATCATCAAGCAATTTTAACTCTTCCACACCTCCCAATACAATTTTACCGTTTTGCTTCAGGGGGCTCATTGCACATAGCTAGCACAGGCTCGGCATTAATGGTACCTAGGGCATAAATTTTGGCTGTTGAACTTCACCCACCATCCGATAACATGCATTGCAGTTATTTTTTGAAATGTTTTTTACTTATAAATATATTAAAATAATATTTTTTTAAGTTTATTTTGATATTGAATAATCTAAAAATACTATTTTTTAATTTAAAATAAAAAATAAATATATATACTTTTTATTTTTTAAAAAAAATATTTTTGAAATACAGTACCAAACAGGATGGACTAACTACTGTGGCAAATGTAATCACTTTCCGGTAAGAAGAACACAAATGTAGATATTTGCTAATAATGTAGATCTAGTTCAGAGTTCTTAATTTACCGAGTAAATTTAGATAATATATTTATTAAAAAAATTAACAATTCTTTTTAGTATATTGATTAGCAAATTTCTTGGATCAATCTATAAAATCGGATCAGTTTAATAATATTACATGCTCGCAATTTCCAAAAATTAGCCTCAAAATTACCTTTCAAAGGTATTTCAATGAAATACATATATCTCTACTTGTCAGCAAGGATAGGCATCTAAAAAGTATGCTTCTCCAGGCATCAGCACATAAATATCCTGTTGCCCTGCGTCAGGACAATTAATTTTTATGTCGGCATTCATAGTTTTTATACCTACCATTTTTTTGTAAGCTGGCCGGTGGGATTTCGAGTTTAATCCATGTCAGGATTTTAGTTGACTTCAATAATATTTTGCCCAATTAAACCTGTTTCATTTAATAAATTTTTCAATAACTTTATGTAGAAGAGATTTGAAGGGAATACAAAGGTTAAGATTAGGGCACACCTACAAGCTCTCCGCAAAAAGTTTGAAACTCTAGAGATGAAAGCTAGAGAAGGAGTCTCAGAGTACTTCTCAAGAGTGTTGTAGGTAGCCAATATGATGAGAACAAATACAAATCATCATAGTGGTGGAGTAGATTATCATATCATTGAGTAATAAGTTTAATTATGTTGTTTGCTCGATCGAGGAGTCCAAAGACATTGATCAACTCTCCATTGATGAAATGCAGAGTTCTCTGATTGCTAATGAACAAACATTTCAATGACATATAGGAAAAGAACAAGCACTTAAGATAACTTTTGAAAATAGGAGTGGTGCAAGAGGACATGGTTGAGATGCATACAAAGGTAGAAGAAGAGGAATAAGCCGTTAGTCCTATAACAAAAAATCTATGGGATGCAATAAGTGTCACAAGTTTGGACATTTTCAATATGAATGTCCAAATTGAGATAATGAAGCTAATTATGTTGAATTAGAAAAAGAAGAAGAGGAATAATGTTGCTCATGTCATATGTGGAGATGAATGGTGTTCAGATGAAAGATGTTTGGTTCCTGGATTTTGAATGTAGCAACCACATGTGAGGTAACAAGAGCTTGTTTTGTGAACTAAATAAGGACTCTAGGGAGAAAGTAAATATAAAAAAGATGAGAAACAAGAAGAAAAAATATAAAAAGTAATTTTTAAGCAGCTGAAAATATTGTTGCCAATTTCTAATGAAACCAAATTAATGTGATTTTAATTTTATTTGTAAGACTTTTTTTAATAATAATAATAATAATAATAATAATAATAATAATAATCGTATTGATATGAAAAGGCTAGATTAATTGTGAACAAATCCATACCGGTTAAGGTAAAATTACCATTAAATGAGAAACACATAATCGTAAATATTTTTCAGTGACATTGTATTATGGAAAATAAAAGGAAAAGTGAAAATGCTGGCCAGTTTAGTAGAATACAGAATGCATATTCATTAGTATTTCAAAACAAAAACCAAGTACACATCCATCACATATATTTCATTTCCGATACATATATTAAAAAAGCAATAAATTTGCAGCAACTTAGCCTGCAATTAGTTTTCCATGAGCATGAAACTACAACCCACCAATTAATCACCTTGACAATATCACAGCTTTTAGAGGATTCTTCATCACAACAGTAAAAGCGAAAGTCTCAGTCGGGTCGGGCGGGGCGGTCGGGCAAGGCAGCCACTTGAAAGCATGAACCATCCGAGCAAGAAACATATTAACATGCAATACACCAAGACTCCACGCCGGACAGATCCTTCGTCCGGCACCAAAAGGCATCATCTTCACCCGTCGAGTCCCGGTGATATCCACACCAACCCCATCACCCTCCAGGAACCTCTCGGGTACAAACTCACCCGGGTCCTTCCACATATCCGGATCTTCAGTTAGCCATGCAGTGTAAAACTCCACATTAACGTCAGCTGGAATGGTGTAGCCAGCAAGCTGAGTCTCTTTCGTGGTAGCATGAGATAACAAAAAATGGCTCGGTGGGTGACGCCTGAAAGTTTCTTTAACTATTGCACCAAGATAAGGCATTCTTTTCAGTATCCTCTTCTTTGACCACCCCATGTTTCCCTACACATCCGATAATTTCTTGGTAAAGCTTCTCTTGGATTTCTTGGTTTTGTACCAGGTGAAGAAGAGCCCATTCAATCGTCGTTGCACTAGTATCAGTACCAGCACTGATCACCTCGGAGCATAATGTCACGAATTCTGGCTCACCCTAAGGGACCTCTGTTTGCTGGTTTCATGTCAAACAGAGAGTCTATATAGGCTGCACCAACTGGACTCACCATTTCCGAGTCAGGGTCCTCACCTTTCTCCACGAAGGCCCTCCTGTTTCTGATCAGTGGAACCAAACACTCCATTTGTTTCTCTCTCAGTTCTTTGGCTTCCTTCATTTTGTTGCGAAATAAAGGAGCTAGAATTGGTAAGAAATCTGGAAGCTTTGGTGTTGTCATTAGCATCACCTCTTTTAATATACCTTCGATGTTCTTGATTCTCTCTTCAGAGATTCTTGCACCGAAGCACAGACATATTAAGATGCTACATATAGTGAGCCTGCAGTTGCTCATCACCTCAACGAAGCCCATTTTCAAGGGACTCCCTTTTTAATCTTTTCATGTGGTTCTCTGAAGCATATTGTCGGACCCAGCTACATTGCTTGATTCTCACAGGGTTTACAAACTGTGTGACGAAGTTCTTGCGTAGAGATCTCCAAAGAGGGCCATACTCAGCAGAATTGATAGCAGATTTACCAACGCTGAAAATGAGCCTGATCGGGGAGTCAGCCGGCCGACTTGCAAATGTAGGGCCTCCCTGAACTAGGGCTTCGTGGATGAGCTCAGAGCTGGTGACAATAACAAGAGTACGTTGTCCCATTTGCATGGTGAAGATTTTGCCATATTTTAGACGTAAATCACGTACAATATAGATGAATGGACGGCGTTGGAGGATGGTTTGGAACAAGTTGCCCACAAGAGGCCAACCTGGAGGCCCCGGAGGAAGATTTTTTGGCCCGCTGCCGGTGACGGACCAATATCGCCACCATATGCGGGCAAAGATAAGACAGACTACAAAGAATAAGGAGATCTATCAAGTCCATTGTTGAGGAGAAAAAATAGAGAGTACTGAGCTGGGAAGGACATGAACTACTGATCAGTTATATAGAGCAAGAGGAGAGTACTGTAAATGAGTTCCATCGACCAACTGGCCGGTGAATTATTATTGTTTGATCAGAAATATTTACTGTGAGGTACTGATGCTCTCTCTCTCTCTCTCTCTCTCTCTCTCTCTCTCTCTCTATATATATATATATATATATATATATATATATGATGCTTTTTCAAGAGCTTAAGGCCTTGGAGTCATAAATATATTTGAGATACATAGTCAAAGAAACTGACTGCTAATGGAACTGGGTTGGTAGAGTAGTTCCTTTCATTTAAGTGTTGAACTCATTTTACCATGATGTCTAGTTCATATTTCGTTGTACTTCAATACTTGGATAGTTCTAGGGTTGCAGTAGCTGGGACCTCATAAATATATATGGCTGGTACACTCTAATGCATCACACTCAAAGCTCAGAATACTTCGAGCCCCTAAGAGGATAATCTAATATCAAAGAGATGGGGTTAATTATATTTGTCGTTTAACACTAAATATTGGCATTCCTAATTATGAAACACACACACATATATATATATAGGATGCTATTTCAAGAGCTAACGGGGCTTGGAGTCATGATGATGATAAATATGTTTTGAGATATAGTCAAAGAAACTGACTGCTAATGGAAACTGAGTTGGTAGAGTAGTTCCTTCCATTTATACGTATGTTGAACTCATTTTACCATATGTACGTGTCTGTTCATATTTCCATAAATTACTTGGAATTCTAGGGTTCCAGTACGTAGCTGGGATTTCACAAATATGGCTGGTACACACACACTAATGCATCACACTCAAATTAAGCTCAAAATACTTCAAGCAGGATAACCTAATATTGAAGAGATGGAGTTATATCTGTCGTTTAACACTAATTAAATGGTAATCCTAATTATGAAATGCATCGTTACAATGTGGTAGGTGATCACTTGTTCATGAACAAAGTTATAAATAATCCCGACATACTTTTCATTAACGTGAAAAATTAGATTAGCAGACAAATAAATATCACCCAAGCTGTCGCATTAAATAGAAGCAACAAAACTAGGAGAGAAACATAGATCTGATAAAAGAGAGTGAAGCCAACAATTTGTTTACAGCATAACATATATTAAATTCCACAATATTCCACATATCTGATCAAAATCTAATCGTTCTCCCGTTACCCGATCTGAAATTGATTCCTACCTTCAAAGCCTTTAAAAACCATATGTAATGGCTATCACTATATTGATTTCATGCCACAATGATGAGATGGTTATTAAATAATTTGGAAGGCTATTTTAAAAAAACAATATGATTTATCTTTCTAACAGTTATAGAATAATATAAATCATATTATGAGACATCACCTAACAGCTTAAGTTTTTTAGGTGAGATGGTTCCTTTAACATGGTATCAGAATTTTGTTGACCTAGCGATCACGCGTTCAAATCTCACCGCTCCTATTCTATTTGATAACAATCAAGCACAAGGTAATATAAACATGTGCAAGTTTAAAGCCTAAAGGACTTTCATTTGAGGAAGTATGCTAGAGAGTAATATAAATGGTATTCTAAGATCTCACCTGACAGTTTAAGTTTTTAGGTGAGATGGTTTATTAACACTAATAATCTTTTTCTAATCTCTATTAGATTGATCTTTTATCCTTCATTGCTATTCAAAAAGCAGTGAGACCAAAACACATTGTACAGTCTCATCTTATCTATTGCACCAACCCATAAAAAAACCTTATTTGAAGTTTCATCATCATTTTCATTACCATTTTAGCATAAGAAAAATAGATAATAGCAAAAAGGTGAAATGGTAATGACAAATTTTAAAAGGAAAATTTCTCCTGTCCTTACACATACTTAGCCTTGCTATCATTTGGGAAATGAATGGTTTCCAGATTGAGATTCTTTTCGGGTTAGCAGTACCTAAAAGTAAGCCTAGGTATTTGGAAGGAAGATAATCCCATCTACAAAACAATGTCTTATAGCCATTCCTGGAGTAAAATCATCATCCAATCATGTTTATTCTCACCAAAGTGCTTTTGTGAGAGTTTATTTACAAAGTCGAAGCAATTTCTAGCCATCTTACAATTCTCTTTACATGAATGAAATCATTTTGAATAAATATCAAAATATCATCCACGTACTGAAACTAGGTTATAAAATCTTCAGAGCTCAATATCCCGGCCCGAAGTAATTTGAAATTGAAAGCACTAATGCCAGTCACTTATAACCTATGTTTTAAAATTTGTTAAATGGATTGGGTTCCAAGGATTTTAATTTAAAATATTTCTTCAATTTGAGTTTGTATTTCATCCAAAAAAAACTTCAAAATCTCATTCTTATGTTATGATACTTTTATTTATTTATTTATTTATTCCGTATAGAATATGCTTGCTAATATTTTATAATATCTTTAGAAAGGAACAAAAAATAATGTTTTTTTAATGTAACAAACATTATATTTATGATTAACGGACTGACTTATAAAATCCTATAATTAGTCGAATCATATTTTGTAATTATTAAAGTTTAGATCTTAAGAAATATGGAATCAGATTAATTAGCAATTATATAATTAAGTGAATTATATTATACTGTTCTAAAAGCATGGTGTAGGAAACATGTTAATGGAAAATGATGCTCGAAATAAACATGCTTTTTTTTTTATCTTCTTCCCTAATATACTTTGCTTCTTCTTTTATCAAATATTGAATAACACATACGAACTTAGACAAAGAAAAAATTAATTTGTCATTATATATAATATAATGTAAAACAACATCACTATAATATTTATATCTTCTTCTTCCCGCCACCATTTTACATCTTCTTCCCTAATATATATCTTGCTTTTTTATCATTTAGTTATTTTTTTTTGAAAAAAATTCAAATCCATGATAAAAAAGAAATTGTTCTCTCTACAGAATGTGGTTTTTTTTGTCTCTACAAGGAGTCAAAGACCGTCAAAATAATTCATCCCAATTTCTTTTCCCTCTTCAATTTCATTCCATAATTCATAAAAAGAAAAACCCTAAAAACAAAGATCATGATCCAAAACCAATACCAAAGAACCAAAAATTTATTTTAATATTAAAAAAATAATTGACAATGATATATTTTTTAAAATAAATTGAGACAACATATTTGATCAACTCGGCTCAACATGAATAAACATTCTAAATTCATGATTCGGGTTATTAGACCATAATACCTTCAAATAAAACAAATAAAAACAAATTATAAAACTCAATTCTAACAAATATATTATTGAATGATAAAATTAGAGAAAATCTAATCTAAAAAAAACACAAAAAACAACCTTTAAAACAGAATTATAAAAATATTCTTAACAATCTCGTGACACATTGTAAAATCCGATTACCTTAGTTGACAGATACATATAGCTGTACACCCAAAAAATTAATTAATCGGTTAAGAAAAACTGAAAATTGTGAAATTCAGACAAAATAGGGGTTGAATATTTATTGGTCTGCTTACCTGTGCAGACACAGTGTACCTGTGCAGACACTGTAGGAGTGGCTTTTTACAATGTTACGTGTGATTGACAGTAGCAGTGATTTTACATTTCGTTTTCAATTTATTTTTTTTTAAAAAATAAATTTATTTTATTTTAATATTTTTAAATTATTTTCACGTTCTAATAAGATTAATATGAAAAATAATTCAAAAAAATATATAATTTTAATATATTTTTGAAATAAAAAACACTATCATAAATAATATTAAATACGCTTCCAATCAGTCACTATAATATTATGTGTTAAATGGTAATACATATTTAAAAAATAAAAAAATTATTTTTAAAAATAATATTAACCATGCTACAATTCGGTTTACTGGTGATAAATGAGACGGTTGCCATCCAAGGACATGCAAACGGAGTATTAGATTAGAAGCTGATAGATCATGAGATGACTCTAATTCCGACCAGGCGAGCCTAGATGAGATGGCTGGGGGGGGCTGCCATCACTATACCATCTATTATAATTTGGCCGGAATTTTTGGATCGGACCGGAATTAAAACCAATACGAAAAACGATGTTCTTATGTCTCGGTTTGTTGAACGGAACAAAACGTTCCGACCGGAACAAAACGGAATTAACAACTATGGTTTAGAGCTCTAGAACAGGCTGCTAGGAGAAATTGTAGAGCTAATAATTATTGTGTGTTTGCTAGGAGAGTTGTTGAAATTATTTATAATGTTTTTTTTTTATTTAGAAATTCATTATAATGAGGTTTTTTTAATTTTTAAAAAATTATTTTTGACATCATTATATGAAAATAATATAAAAACATCAAAAAATTTAATCTAAAATTAAAAAAAATTATTTTTTTTAAAAAACACTTTTTTGAAAACGTAATTTCAAACATCCAGACTTTACATCAATATTATTTCATGGGTTTTTGAAACTCCTTTCGGACAATAATGGATGTGACCGTTTGAGATTATGAACATATTGCTTTGAAAGTATTTTTCGCTTAAAAATATATAAAAATAATATATTTTTTATTTTTTTAAAAAATTTATTTTTGATATTATCAGATGAAAATTATATAAAAAAGACTAAAATATTTAATTTTAAGAAAAAAATAAAAATATTTTTTTTATTTTTTTAAAAACATTCTTGAAATACAATGTAAAACAACTCATAAACTAATGAAAGGCGGTGTGGACGGTGGGCAGTAAAGGTTGGGTGGCGGTTGGAATAATTGAAATAGCATCGCAAGTAAATATAATCTGTAAGATATTTTATAAGATTTTAGATGTCAAAAAACAGGTGTTTGGATAGAAAACAGCCACGTTAATCAGTGTACTATAAAATATATAAAAAAAACAAATAGAGGAAAATCACAAGTGAAGTATTTACTTGAAACAAACGCACCCATATTTTTGGTTTCCCAACTACAAAGTAAATGCGGTGTGATCACCGGTTTTGGTTTCCCAGATATACAATAATAAATGCTGCTTCACCACTGCCACAAAGGAAGTCCATAGAAGCAACACTCCAGTGCTTCATTTCTATTTCTTCGTCCCCGTGTACACCGGTTTTTTTTTTTTTTCCATTTTAATTCTTCTACTTCAATAATTCGCTATATGTTTACTTATTCTACGAATATAGCTGGGTGAAATTCACAAGGAAAATAAATAAAATAGACATGGAAGATGTCAGTAAAATCACTTCGACACCGTTTAATTATCATGGTTCTGCATTATTAATAACACTCCTTTCGTTATATATGTATATCGAAATATTTTGTTTCAATTGAAAGAAAAAAAAAAGTATAAACCAAAACGGAATAGAGAAACTTGCTTTGATATGATATCGACCAGGTCTTTAGCTATCATGATTTACTACCATATATATATATATATATATATATATATATATACACGAGCTGATTAGCCCGTTTCGCTAGGCATTTTTATCTATGTAGAAAATTAATTGATTTTATAAATGTTATATTTTTTTATTTTAATATTTACTTAGTATAATTGTAATTGATAAAATATGCTAAAAATAGATTTTTTCAATCAAAATGCGACTGAATATTGCTATTGCTAAAAACTTTTTGAGAAATTTTTTTAGAAAATTTGCTAAGAAGGTGAAATGATTTATAAGAAATTTGTTGTCACGGATACTCTGGTTAAAAAAACAAAACAACAAAAGAAACCCGGTTAAAAAAGAACAACTGAGTTGGACAGTAAAAAATCAAAAATACATGTGAAAAAAAGGTCACAGTTTCTGAAAAGAAACAAACAAAGGGTCTAAAATATAAATTTAAATTCAAAGCCAAATTTTTTTTATAAGATTTCTTCATCATATTATTATATTAAATATCTTTAAGAATGTCGATATTAATTTTTTTTTCAAGAAATCGTAGGTCATTTTTTTTCTCTTTTTATATATTTTTAGGCGATAATATTAAATAAATATTAAACACATATACTTAGTCTCACATATTATATAGTGTGATCGAAATGGGAAGTGATTTTTATATTTTTTAACTGTAGATAACCTAGGTAAATTTGTTAAAAAAAAACAATATGAGTTGTATTTTTTTTCCAGTAATATTAGATCTGACACATTATAAATAAAAACATTGCAATATTTTTCAAAAAAGGAATATATATTTTTTACGTGCTATAATTATTTATTTGCTGTCTAAAAATAACAGTGTAGTCGAAACAGAAAGTGCTTCAAATATTTTTTAATTGTATATAATCTAGGCAAATTTGTTTACCTTTTGTTTTTTTGAGTTGTATTTTTTCCCGAGTAATATTAGATCTTAAATAATAAAAATCCATTTTTTTTAAATATACTTGAAGAAAAGAGCACAAAATTAAAATTTGAAGCCAATTTTTTTTTTTATTTTATAAGATTTATTATATTATATTAAATGTATTTAAGAATATTGATATTAATTTTTTTCTTGCAAAAAATCCGAGGTCATTTTTTTTTTCTCTTTATATATTTTTAGACGATAATATGCAATAAATATTAAAATATATAATAATGACTTGTTTGCCGTTTAAAAGGAACAATGTAATCGAGACAAAAGTGACTTGTATCGTTTTTTAATTGTAGGTAACCTAGGTAAATTTGTCTATTTTTTTGTTCTTGAGTTGTCTTTTATCCCCAGTAATATTAGATATAAAATGACTATTGCTATTATTGCAAAAACAATTAAAATTATAAAATTTTAACGGAAGAAAAAACACTCAAAAACATTAACAAAAGAGTAAGCAACGACATCAAAATATTTTGTTTTAATTAAAAAAAAAGTATAAACCGAAACGGAATAGAGAACCTTGCTTTGATATGATATAGACCAGGTCTTTAGCTAGCATGATTTACTACCATATATATATATATATATATATATATATATATATAAGGCTAGAGTGAATAATGGGGGATGGCAGACCAAGAAGATTAACATTCTAGATGCCTTGCAGTAATGACTGGTGCCAGCCTGCATGCCATGGAGTGGTAAAAAATGTGGAAGGGGGATGGACATGACCATAGTAACCAAGTATACTATCATGTTAATTATCTTGTAGGTGTTTTTGGTGATAAAAAATTGGATCTAATTTTTTTTTATTTTTTTTTGTATTTTCAAATTCAAATTACATAGTTACTAATACAATAACTAATACAAATTTACACAATTTTTAATTTCAGAACATATCGGGAAAAATGGTATGCTAAAAGTTGGGGAAATGATTGGGAGCTTAATAGTTATTTGGGAAAATGGCAACTGTTGCCGCCGGCACTCCAATTTCTAGATCTATCTTTATTCAATAATAAAAAAGCACTTTCCTAATATACAAAACAACTCCAATAGAATATGAAATTGACACGTATTGAAGGGAAATGCATAATTATATATATATATATGCACCCACCCTAGAAAATTGGTAAATATAAACAAAAATACTAATAAAATTTAATCTATAGTAGAGAGCGGTGATCTTTACCCCAAAAAATAGTCCATCGCCAATGAAAATAATTCCTTGGCATGTACCGAGGTAATAATAGTGGAAAAAGAAGAAATAAAAAAGAAATTCAGATTATCATCACTACAAATGCAGTCATCCCAGCACCTACTCTGCCAGGATCCTTGTTTTGATACATTTTTTTGTTAATAATTTCTCACATCAAGTAAAAAAATACTATCTATTTTTGCTCTAAATTATTTTAAAATTGTTAGTTTTTTGGTATTAATATATAAATTTATTTATGTATTTAACATTTGGGGTGTGTTTATGGTTGAAGTTCATTTCTATTAAAAAATATTTTTCATTCCTTCATGTCTTCAAAATCAATTAATGAAATTTACAAATGAATTGATAATTGCTGCTAGCTGATAATAATGAAATTTACAAAAGTAAATATACCATGCCAGCTGGCGTGGAGGCCATTTATTGTTTTCAAACTCTATATTTATTTTGCAGCCACATTTTCATGTGCAGACTGCAACGCAAATGATCTAGAATTTCAAAACAATAAATGGGCTGCATGCCAGCTGGCTTGCATGATTTAACTGCTCTTACTCCATCAGAAAAAAGAGTCAATGCTACAGTAATTAATTAAAATAATACTTTATCATACGTAATTAAGTCGTCACTGTCTTGTTTCATGGTCCTACGACTTTTGAATCTTAACTATTTCAAGTTTTTTTTTGAATTGCCGTTTTGGTTAAAATTTGGTGTGGATCCCACACAAAAAAAAATACTTTAATTCCTTTACCAAATGGCAAATTGTGGTGCGATCTGCGAATCGTAGATCGCACCACAATGCCAAACACCTTCTATATGTACAGGTGTCAAATCTTCTAGAAGTTCAGAGGAAATTTCAAGAATAGACTCGCGCATAGAGCTGCTTTGTTTAGACAATTTTCATCAGTTTTGCTTTGGTCTTTTTAATTTTCATATAACCAAGATAATTTTATCCTTATTTTCCATCTCCTTAATAGCACTGAAAACTTAATAATGTTTTTCTTATTACTATAAAAAAGTACTTCATTTAGAAAAGTAGTCAGCCACATTCTAGATCAGGCTTGTTAATTCTATTCCGTTCCGGGCGGAACGTCTCGGTATCGTTCCGTTCGTGCCGTTTCGGCTCAACATCATAATATTTCTTTTATTTTAGAACATTTTACTATCATAATATTTTGGAATTTTAGAGATGTTTCTAATTTTGAGACTATGTTTGTTTGACTTTGTGTTTGTATTGTATAATTTAAAATTAATTTATCTTGAATTTAAATTATACTTGTTAAATTAATATTTTAATTTTTTTCATATATATATATATATATATATATGAACCGTACAAACCCCGAAACGTTTCATTTTCCAATACGGCGACCAGAACAGTATTGACAACCTTATTCTAGACACTACTATATGTCAGCATGTACCAGAACTATTTTTTATTTTATTTTTAATATCAACATATCAAAACAATAAAAAAAAAATACTAAAAAATATCAATTTTTTTTTAAAAAAATATATACTTTTAAAACACACTAAAATAAAATTTTAAGGTTGCAGCAAGGGGTAAGAGCTTATGCTCATCCTTAGTTCATTAATTAGCCTGCTCATTAATTTAAAATCTTAAGAAATCATTAATTTTTTAGTATTAATTTATAAAAGTTAATTTATCCTACACGAATTTGATTTTAATGCCAATCTCACAAAAAAAAAAAGTACTTTTAGAAATCATTCATACAAGTAATTAATTTTAAGATTGTTTTTATGGCGAATGAATAATTCGCTTATTCAATACATTGTCACGCCACGAGCCCTGGAGAAGCAACTGAATAATCTTAGTAGCCACCAGTCTCACGGGAAGAGTTTCTTAACCTCGTATTCTTTCTGGTTAAGAGTTTTGTATATCACTATTTCTGATGCCCATGTGGACAAAAAGTTTAGCCGGTATTTCCAAGAGAATTATACAATAATTACTCAAAATGTTACTATTATCGATGACTATACTGATATAATATTAATAATAAAATTATCGACATAATATACCGATAATAAATACCAATAAAATAAAATCACTAATAAAAATTCTAACGATGAATCAGGGTTGTCAATATTGTTCCGTTCCGCCTGGAACGTTTCATAACATTAAAAAAACCGAACAAAACGACGTCGTTTTCATCTTGGTTTTAATTCCGGTCCATTCCGGAAATACCGGCCAAATTCCGGCCGGAACGTCTCGGTACCGTTCCGGGTGTGTCGTTCCGGCCTTAAAATCCTCATTCTTTTGATTAACTTGTGATTGTGTTTCTAATTTTAAGATTATATTTGTTTGACTTTGTGTTTATATTGTATAATTTAAAGTTAATTTATCTTGAATTTTAATTATGTTTGTTAAATTAATATTTTAATTTTTTTCACACACACATATATATATATATAATTAATTAATTATATATGAACAGTACAACTCCGAAACGGAATGCCAAAATGCTCCGAAACCGAAACATTCCGTACCAATAAAAAAATTAGAATGACAATCGAAACGGTATTGATAATCTTGACATGAATCACTAATGATATATTATGACGGCTCCACCCATGGAATATTCTAAAGAAATTACAAAAAACCTTTCTGTCGATAGATTTACAGTCGGTATTTCTATCCGTACATTCATTTTCAATGGAATCATCAATTAAAAAGATATTACTAACGAGAGTTTTATGGATAGAAGGTTTTCATCGGTGTAGTTATGGAGAAAACAATTATCAATAGAAAATATATTAAATTACCAATAAAGATTAATATCGATACGAAAACGAAAGGGCTGTGTTGTATCTCTATCCCACGCAGACACGCTCAACAAGGTAGATACAAGCCACCTACCTTTACTCGCAGCTGTCCACCTCACAATTAATACTTACTTTCATTTCAAGCGACAAGTCGTTTTCTCAAATACACCAAGCACCGCTAGCCACAAGCAAGATAAATAAAATTCTAAAAAAATTAATGTTTTTCTATAGCTTTTTGCGTGATATACATTTAATTCAATGCATTAATGCCGTCGGTTAGGTCAGACATTCATTTCCTATACATTATCAATCTCTCTTTATAATCACTCGTAATCTGTGCTCTGCATTACTCACTTCGATCCTTCTCTACGTACCCTAATAATGGAGTTGATAGATCTTCTTATTCTTGGTCTAACGCTCTTTTTTCTAGCTATATGGTGGCGGAGGTTCATTGTCACCAGCGGCGGCGGGGCCAAGAACTTGCCACCAGGACCACCAGGTTGGCCTCTGGTTGGCAACTTGTTTCAAGTAATACTTGAACGTCGTCATTTCATCTTTATCATACGTGATTTACGTAAGAAATATGGTCCTATCTTCACCATGCAAATGGGCCAACGTACTCTTGTGATAGTCACTAGCCCTGATCTAATCCATGAAGCCCTTGTTCAGAAAGGTTCTGTCTTTGCTAGCCGGCCACCGGACTCACCGATCCGGCTCGTGTTCAGTGTCGGGAAATGCGCCATCAACTCAGCTGAATACGGACCGCTTTGGCGCACACTTCGTCGGAACTTTGTCACGGAGTTGATTAGCCCGGTCAGGATAAAACAGTGTAGTTGGATACGAGAATGGGCGTTGGAGAGTCACATGAAGAGGCTCAAAAGTGAAGCCCTAGAAAACGGGTATGTAGATGTAATGGATGTTTGCAGATTCACTGTTTGTAGCATTCTTGTATTCATCTGCTTCGGAGCAAAAATATCCGACGATTGGATTCATGATATAGATGATGTGACGAAAGATGTCATGCTAATAACAATACCACAGCTTCCTGATTATTTGCCCATTCTAACTCCCCTGTTTCGCAAGCAGATGAAGAGGGCAAAGGATTTAAGAAAGGCTCAGATGGAGTGCTTGGTTCCTCTGATAAGGAACAGAAAAGCATTTGTAGAGAAAGGTGAAAACCCTAAATTAGAAATGCTGAGTCCAGTTGGTGCAGCCTATGTTGACTCACTTTTTACTCTTAACGCACCGGGGAGGGGTCTTTTAGGAGAAGAAGAGCTCGTTACAATTTGTTCAGAGTTGTTTGTTGCTGGAATTGATACGAGCACTAGTGTGCTGCAGTGGGTTTTTCTTGAATTAGTCCTCAACCAAGACATTCAAGAAAAGTTGTACCGGGAAATTGTTGAATCTGTGGGGAAAGATGGGGTGATCAGAGAAGAAGATGTGGAGAAAATGAGCTATCTTAACGCAGTGGTCAAAGAAACCCTGAGGGTACATTCTCCGGCGCATTTCACGCTATCACACGCCACGACGGAGGAGACGGAGCTTGGTGGGTACAAGATTCCGAGCAATGTGAATGTTGAGTTCTACATTGAATGGATGAATGAGGATCCGGATTTGTGGAAGGATCCGGGTATATTTCGGCCGGAGAGGTTCATAGACGGTGATGGTGTCAGCGTCGACATGACCGGAACGAAGGGCACGGTGAAGATGCTGCCATTTGGAGCCGGGAGGAGGACTTGCCCAGGATTGGCTCTTGGCTTGCTGCATGTGAATATAATGCTTGCTAGAATGGTTCAAGCTTTCAAGTGGCTACCCGCACCCCATGCCCCACCCGACCCGGCAGAGGCTTTTGCTTTCACGGTTGTCATGAAGAACCCTCTAAAAGCAGTCATATTGCCTAGGTGAAGAAAAT
Source organism: Salix udensis (assembly GCA_029204005.1). Taxonomy (NCBI): domain Eukaryota; kingdom Viridiplantae; phylum Streptophyta; class Magnoliopsida; order Malpighiales; family Salicaceae; genus Salix; species Salix udensis. The sequence continues at coordinate 1,448,796 of CM055022.1, read as the reverse complement.
AAATGAATATTAATTGGTTAAGGTATGTAATTGAGTGATTCTAATTTTGTGTGGGAGTTGTTGAGATTTTTATTATTATATATGTACTTTTGTAATAAAAACAAGGTCTTCAGTTAATTATATATAGTGTGCATGGCAGTTAGCTAGAGAGATTAGGGCACAAGAATGAAAACGATGGGTCCATTGTTAATTAGGCTATATATGGTGTCCTAAATTTTAATATGATTTGTATTAAATAGGGTGATAAATCATCCCTCCAAGTCTTATCTATGTTTTTTTGTTTTTTTTTTATTTCGTTTAACCTACCGACCCTATAAATTAAAAAAGTAGTAAACCATGTTCAAAATAATCAATTTGTCCGGACTTTCTGCGGAGTGCAAGTTTGCAATAAAATATATTAATTTTAAATCGATATAAATTTATCTGTTTAACAAGTTTCAATGAAATCACCAACATAAAATTATCATCGTCATTAAAAAAGCAAGAAGATTCGGATACCTGAATTATCAAATTCATTGTATTAAGATTAGTTCATTTCATAATCTAATTTAAATTAATTACAATAATAAAATATAAATCATAAAAACACCTTCGATAACTAAACAACAAAAATAAATCGTTGAATTTCTACCTATAAAAAGAAAAAAAAATATCATTGAAAATTCATTGCTAAGTCACCATCATTATCATGATTATAACAGCTAAAATTATTATCAATATTATTGTCAAAACAATTAGAATCATTAAATTGTCCTGAAGAAAACAAAACAAAATATTTTTATAGAAAAGCAAGCAAGAAAACAATAAAAAAAATTACTAAAAATTATCATTTTTATTGCGCAAATAATGAAACCATAAAATTATCTTGAAAAATAATAATAAAAACCTTATAAAAGAGAAAACAAAAACAACAAAAAAGAGAAAAAAACTAAATAAATATTATGAGCATAAATAAAATCTCATGATGTGAAAAACATATAAAAATAACATAAAAAACTAAAAAAAAATAAAAAGGGGAAAAAGAAAGAAATATTAATTCTAAAATGATTACCAATATAAATTAAAATTTTAGAACTGAATCAAATAAAAATAAAACCTCAACAAAAAATAAAACAAAAAAAAATAAAAAACTAAAACTAAAAACATAGATGCATAAATATGAATAAAAAATAAACACTATCCAAGAAGAACTGAAATAACCAAAGGAATTAATACTAAATAAAACATTAGAAGATTAAGTGTCAAAACAAAAAACAAAATATACAATTAATTTCAATTGAAAGACAAAACTGCAACAAATCAAAACCTTGGAAAAAAAAGGGATTTAAAAAAAAATCATTTTAATTGTTAAAAAAATTAAAAGAACAAGGACCAAAATGAAAAGTACCATATATAACAAATTTTAAATTAGAGGACAAAATTAAAACAAAATAAAATCTGCAAACTGAAAAAATTAAAGGAAGAAAAAACAAACCAAAAATCAAAAGATTAAGGATTGAAATGAAACGTACCATATATTATTAATATCAATTGAAGAACACAATTGAAAACAATTAAAATTTTCATTGAACAAATCAGTAAAAAAATGAAATCAAAAAAATAAGGGACTGAACGAAGACAATAAAAAAGCTAAAGGACTGTCATGGATTTTTCAATTGGAGGTGAGAGAAAAGGAGGAGGAAAATAAAATCCATTCACCAGCGATTCCACGATCGCCTTCACACAACAAGTGATGCATCAGGAGGAAAAACTAATGGCATGATGATATTGTGTTGAAAAAAATATGGTATTGCTCATGACGATACGCGGGGGCATTGACTAGTATATATATTGGCTAGTGTGTGTATATATATATATTTATATTTATATTTATATTTATATTTATATTGTGGTAGGTGCTTGAGAATACATTGAACATGAATGACAACCATGAATGACCTCATGGAGAAATTAAGGTTACATTAATTAAGAGGGACCATACCATGAACAACCTCCTGGAAAAATTAAGGATGCATTAATTAAAAGGGACCGTGCATCGTTTTTACTTGGTATACTATCTCATCATGCCTTTCAATTTCTTGACTTGTTTCATGATGGAGCACATTGTTCCTCACCAAAACAATATTAGATTATTAGGTCATGTCACGCGGTCCTGTCAGACCTCTAAGCACTCTTAGCCTTATATTTATTTTTATTTTTTTAAAATTAATTCTTATTTTTTTTATTTAGATTAATACCCTTTATCTCTTTTATTGTCTTTAGAATGTCTCTTTTAAATTATAATTATTTGTTTATTATGCATCTAGTTTCTTATGATGCTCTTATGATTCATATGTATTTTTTAATCTTCTGTATAAATAAACTTATTTTTTTATTCTCATATAATATTTCTAATATTAATAACCTTGCATGATATTTTATTATGTTATTTTATTCAATCAATCTAATGCTCGTGTCTATTTTTACCATTGTTTGATTGAATAAAAAAATATTTTTAATAAATAAATTTAGTAAACACAGCTCCATAAATATTCAATTTTATAAAATTAAATATCTTGATCTACATCTATTTTTTTTAACTTTTCTAGTTTTATTTTTTATTCATTAACACACATACTTCTCGATTTATTTAATTACATGTATACATAAACTTTTTAATTTTCAATTCAATTTTTTTAAACTGTAAAAACATATTGAAAAAGTCTGTGTATGAAATGTTTTGTTGAAGAGAAAAAAAAATATAACGAGTCAAAAAAACTATTTCAATAAATAAATTTAGTACATATAGCATAATAAACATTTAAATTTATAAAATTGTGTGATCCTCTCCGCTTTGTAGAATCTTAATCCCTTGGGTGGTTCGGGGATGATTTCGTGAACATGAGAATTGGGTTGCTAGTCATTACGAGCAAGAGAAATATATGTTAGAAAATATTATAAATTATATTTTAAAATTTTATATTAGTTTATGTTTTTAGGTGAGATGATTTTTTAACATGATATTAGAGTCTTGTTGACCCAATGATAACGAGTTTGAATCTCACCGCTCTCATTCTATTTGATAAAAAATAAAATACAAAGTGATGTGGACCTGTGCAAGTTTCAAGTCCAAAAAACTTTCACTCGAGGAGGTGTGTTAAAGGATAATATAAATCATATTCTGAAACCTTACTTATCAGCTTAAGTTTTTAGGTGAGATGATGGAAATAGTAAAGATAATATTATAATAGTAATATTATTAGTTAAATATTAATGGAAAAATTTCATCACCCAATCCAGACTAGATAAAATACAATTTCATTTTAATATATTTTTTTAAAAAAAACAAACTAGATTTTAATCGAGTTATGAGTGGACAAGTTGGGTTTTCTAAATTTAATTCGTTCAATTTGCATCTATTTGTTTTAAAATTCAGGTCAGGTTGAATCTTGAATCAACTCGGGCGGGTTTAAAACTAATGCACCAAGTTTTCTGGCACCCGCTCGCAACTACCTTGAATGACTTGTCATCAATGCCCAGCCAACACGCCAACTAGAGCCGTTCGAATGACATGTCATTTGAAACAAAGTGGAAAAATCATATGACTCGTAGTTTGGTGAAAAAACCGACATGTCGTGCTAAACAAATCCTTTAACATCTTCACTTCGCAATGTCTGCGCTGACACACCAAGCAAACCGTAAACAATGGCTTCTCTGAATTTAGCTTCAATCTTTAGCTATAGTTACAGGAGTCTTAGTGCACCAGTGACCCTCCTACGCACGTTATCATCCACCAGAGCTTATTCTCTCAACAAGAAGACATTGGTTTTGTGCTCTTTGAGTAAGAGGAAGTTAAGCTGTGAATCATTGAAACAAGATGTTGCTTGCACAACTGCCACTTCATCTATAAATGGGTACGCTTTACAGTTCATTTATTCTAATGAGTTTCTCTTCCTTTAGCTTGGTTTGGTTAAAGTTTCAATCTTTAATGTTTTTGTTTGAAGTAAGAGGAAAATTGTTGTTCTTATGGTTTGTTCTTCGTATGATGATAAGAAAGCTGAAGTTTACCAAATGTTTGTGATGGTTTATTGTATAAGAGAATTGTAATGTCTTTGAAAAGTTTCAGTTTTGGGATTGGTTGCTATCAGTGGTGTAAGTGAAGTACAGAAAAATCTCAAGAACAAAATATGGCGTCTGCACCTTTTGGCTTTGGGGAAAGTCGACTTGAGGATAGCGAGCATTTGTGGTTTGTGAAAAAAACTATGATGTTTGAGAGCTGTCATGTCTTTGGAAAGTTTTTAGTTTTAGTCTCAATGAGTTGTTGAGGTCTTGTGAGTATTAGTTTTATTTGTTTTCTTTAGTAAGGTTTTTGATAAGGTAATAACATTGGTCCTTAATGAAGTTGCTGTTTACTTGAGGAAGGTATCGTGCTCTACTGTTGAAAGTTGATTATATGGAACAAGTGGGTAGGAATTTACTGATAACAAAAAAGTTGTTCCTACTTGTAGAAACGTGGGATCTTAGCCAAATTTAATGGAAGATAAGAAGAGAGGTTTTTACACAAGTTTTGTACCTTCTTACTAGCCTTCATTGAAAACACTTGATAGTCTTTTGAGGCCTTATATAATTCAGCTTGCCATTCATTTTTCGGTCTTGTTATCCACATTCAATTTGAAATCATTTGTTCTTGCAATTTACATTTGATGTTGCCTAATCTTGAGAATAGTGAATGTGGAGACTTAATTTGTTTCAGTTACCCGGAATATACTCGTTTGCTTCCATGCCCCTCTCACAATAACCCACCAAGAATTGAACATTTGGTTGTTTCAGAAGATGGTCCTGTTCTAGATTATATCTGTAAAGCTCTGGATCTTCCTCCTCTGTAAGTGCTGTTCTCTTGTCATCTAAAAGTTTTTCTTGATGTTAAAACACACTTTTCAAGATTTTGCACTACATGAACATCAGTATTAATCAGGGTAGTGATACATAGCAAATTACATTCTATGAAGGTTTGTTGCAGATCTTATTGATTTTGGAGCTGTACATTATGCCCTTGTATGCCCACAGCCACCACCGACAGCAACTCCCGAGCAGATTAGGGTATTTGAAGAAGTTACAGCACCATCAGTTCTAAAGAAGAGAACTTCCATCAAAGGGAAAACTGTACGAGAAGCACAGAAAACTTTCCGGATAACCCATGTCAATCAGTTTCTTGAAGCTGGAATGTATTTGCGTGTTCATGTACACCCAAAACGCTTCCCTAGGTAAACACAATATTAGGTGGTGGCTTACTGCATTTTCGGTTACACTGATACTCGATGACATTCTACTTTTCTTCAGGTGCTATGATATTGACTGGAAATCAAGAATTATAGCAATGACTGAATCTTTTGTTGTTTTGGACAAACCTGCTGGTACAACGGTATGCCATTGATCTTTTAGTTTATCATTTTTGTTGATTTGGCTTGAGCCGCAGTCTGATTTTGGCAAACAAATTATTTTCATAATTTTGGATTTGATATAAAATACTAACTGTGTCATTACAGGATATTCTCATAAGAAAATGAACTACCAGCTTCTGTCTTAGCTCTATATAAGCCTAGATCTGTTCTTGTCTGTATCGTTTTGGAGCCACTCTCACTTTTCCACTATGAATAAAGTCTTCAGTCACTTTGTATTTTTCACCATTAACAATAATGAACTGATTGCTTATATAATATGTAAACATGAACTTCATTTAGGTTGGAGGAACTACAGACAACATAGAAGAAAGTTGTGCCACCTTTGCGACTCGTGCAATGGGATTGACAGCCCCATTAAGGACTACCCATCAGATTGATAATTGCACAGAAGGCTGGTATGCACTCTGATAGAATTATGGTTGTTCTTATATTTTTCATCAGCAATAACTAATGGTGTGTATTTCATATGTAGTGTTGTGTTAGCTAGGACCAAGGAGGACTGCTCAGTTTTCCATGGAAAAATCAGAGTAAGTTTCTGATGCTATATCTTACAAACAAATATTTTATTGGCTAGCTTGAGTGTGGCATATTCTCACCAAGGTCACCACTTCCAGAAGTAGATTGTCACTCTGAATTTGGATTAATATGATTATTTGTTTATGCAGTTTTAAGTGCATTTCAAGGTCCTTAATTCAACCATATATTTTTTGCTATCACCAGGAGAAAACAGTGAAGAAGCTTTATGTTGCACTTGCTGCATCTCCTGTCCCCATTGGTGTAGTTAACCACTACATGCGTCCTATTAATATGGCCCCGAGACTTGTTTCAGAAGGTAATCATCTCCATCAAGCATTGCATTGATGAATTTGCGACTCATGCAGTATTATTCCTGACTATATTACCTCGGCATGATTTCGCACTTAACTTACCAAGTACTTGTCATCAAATGTTGTAAAGGCTATACACCTCTACAAGCGCCTCCCCCCTCCTCTTTATACCTTCCAGTTTGTATTCGAATGCCTCGCCAACGGATACCATGAAACCCAAACCAGGAAATTAATTATGAGTTGCATTCTTATTAGAGGCTTTTTTGAATTGTCACAACTGGATACGACACGACTTCCTGAGCGAGAGTATCTTTAGCCAGTTCTTTTTGAAATGATATTGGTTTGTCATCACGCATATTTATTTATTGAAGGTGGCAGAACTACTGTGTAATCAATAGTCTTTCTGCGAGGTGGTTGTATAAATTTGAACTTAAAGCTTTTATGGCATGCAGAATTTATAAAAGGATGGCATTTATGTCAACTTGAGGTCATGGAATGCAAGAGAGTTCCTTGGCCAGATGCTTTAACAGAAGAGAAATATTGTGTTCAAGACTGTGGGTGGCCCTCAAAAGATCATGCATATGAGTGTAAAATAAACCTTTTGACTGGCCGTACACACCAGGTTATACCCTTTCTTTCTTTTCAAGTCTTTTTTTATTTATTTTTTATTTATATAAGTTGAGTCATAACTCTCTTATATTTGGTTTGAATATGTATCTTATGCATTCTGCTGAAGAGGCTAAAAGGTAGCATTTTCTGCATATCCTCACTTAACCATGGATCTTTCAACTGACAACTGTGACAGATGAAAAGAATTTATCTTTGATTTGAAGGGCATAATTTACAATTCCTAGGATTAAGGCATCAAAAACATTTTGGATACTGTTGATTTTATGCAAACTACAGTAGATAAATGATTTCTTTCACAAGGGCTCAAGATTTCCAAGTTGATTGATACTTTTCTTGAGCTTTCACCAAATGAGCTGGACAAGACTTTTCAATGAGAAAACTCAAAAGTTGTATGGATCTGCATTTCTCAAATCGTGATCTAAGAGTCTCTCTGCAGTAAGCCAGTGAATGGCATTGATAGTTAGCTTTTATATTACTCAGTTCATTGATGGAATATCTAGTGGTTACTTTGGCTATAACATCTAAGTCATACGGTGCAGATACGAGCTCAACTGGCTGCCCTCGGTGCACCTCTGGTGGGCGACTCGATGTACATGCCAGCTGCAGTTGCAGAAATGGTCAGTCCGGGTCATAATCCATTTGGAAAATACAGAAAGCAATACAGCAGTGAGGATGACAAAGCAATAGCCGTTGAAGAGTGGATTTTATGTCACGGAAAGGAACCGAATGTTGGAATTGGCCTTCAGGCAAGCCAGATTTCATGGGATGATGGCAAGCACACTTACAATGCTGGATCTCCCTGGTGGAGATGCAGAAGATGATTGGGATCAATTACCAAGCAGGGTGTTCTTCTTCAGCTGGATCCATCTAGCATGTCGATCTTTGCTCTAAAGGTTCTTGACTCACTCTTGCAGCTGAAACTGTTTTAATGGACTCTCTTTTCTTGGACTGTTTGCTGATAGTAAAACATATATACTGTTCAGGGATCCTATTGTCAGAATGTGGGACTCGACTGAAGCACAACAGTTGTAGGCCTTGTGACAAGATGTAAAGCAAAGGCAAATGTAATTCTGAAGGGAAGATGCAACGTGGCTAGTGCTGTATGGTTAGATATCCTGGGTGAACCCTTCCAACCTTTATGGCATTATGCATAGATTGTTACTAGAAAATATTTTCTTTTGATATGATATTAGTATGGCACGCTAATTCTTTTTGACTCAATTGTTTTCCATGCAATGTTTATTATTAGTATTACAAAATACACCAAGATTTGGGGAAAAGAAATAGGAATCATAAGTGCTCTTTTTTAATATTTATAAATAAAAAATAAGCCGTTTGGTAGATTTTAACTCCTACCGCTCGAGACAGGCTTGAGAGAACATAAGGGGACTCAAAACTTTCAGCCTTTCCCTTTTTTTAGGCATGTCCACGTGGACAATCCTTTCCTACATCCCCGTAACAAGGTTTATTACAACTGATAAGGGACTCAGAAGTTTGCCAAGTTTTTTATATTAATTTTTATTTAAAATATATCAAAATAATATTAATTTCATTTTTTAAAATTTATTTTTAATATCAAAATAACATGATATTATATAAAAAAAGTTGCTAATATCAAACAACACTTACGATACGAAATTAATTAATTATTTAAAAGTATTATTAAAGTTATTTTTTTTAAAATATATCAAAATAATATATATTTTTTATTTTTAATATTAGTATATGATCTAATTACATTAAATAAAATAAAAATAAAAAAATCATTTTTTTTTTTAAAAACACAATAATAAAACTAGTAACATCTCAACCATTGTATTAAACCTTCTCTCCCTCTTTCATCTCATTAAACCTTTACCGTCACTCATGAAAGCCCCTTCAACCTGCAAAACTCGAGGAATAAAGATGACCTTTCAATGTTCATTCATGGAAAAGTTCTACTGCTCTGAGTGACAAGGTCGTATAAATTACATTTGAAGGATGATCAAAGTTAACCTAGAATGTAACGAGAGTGAAAAAAGAAAAAAGAAGAAGAAGAGGGTGCTGCTCCAAAAGAGAAAGTTAGCAGGAAATAGAGAGGGATGTAAACTTGTTTCAGAGTTTTGAGATCAGATTACACTATGCCTGTCAAGAAGGATTGAGAGAAGGATGAATAAGAGGGGAGAGATTGAGGATGAGGGACTGGGAGTATAATCATTGGTTTGACAAGAAGGGTAAGGGTTCAAGGATTCAATCTTCCAATTTGGATAATTTGAATGGATTTCTCTCATCCTTATTCTTTCTTGTTTTTCATTTCCAAGTCCGGTTTTTTGAGGTCTGTACTCTTCTGGTAGCCTGATAGTAGCAATTAAGCCACATTAATTAGGTTTCTATCAATTGGGAAACTATGCATACCATGATTTGTTGCAAAAATGGCCAGTCTTCGGCTTCAGCCATCTAAGAAAAAACACAAAATATCAAACTCAATACTGCAAATTTGATATCACCATTCTTTTCGGCTCAATGCATCTCTTTAATCTCCGTTTCTTTGCCTGTGCTGTTTCTTCTCTAGGTATGAAAGACATGCCTTGCTCTAAGAGTTCATCTACGGCTGATGTGATTTTTTAGTCACAAAGGATAAATGATCTGATGAATGAGTCTGCCAAATATTAAGTTGTGCAGGATGAAAATATATTGCCAAAATCCAACCAATAAGGAACCATCTCACCTAAAAGCTTAAGTTTGCAGGTGAGGCCCTATAATATGATTTATATTATTTTCTAACACACCCCTTCAAGTGAAAGTTTTTTGGGCTTGAAACTTGCACAAGCCCACAATCACCTTATGCTTAGTTTTTATCAAATAGAATGGGGATGGTGAGATTCGAACTCGTGACCGCTGGGTCAATAAAGCTCTGATACCATGTTAAGGAACCATCTTATCTAAAAGCTTAACCTTGTCGGTGAGCCCCATAATATGATTTATATTATTCTCTAACACAAGGAGTTTCTCTATTAAAATATGCCCTAGCATAGTATTTATAGGTGCTGGATTTTCTTTACCGCTTGAGCTACACAGAGAGGATATAAACTGATGTGTTTAAGGGGGGGGAGTCCTTAACACTGCTCACATTTGTGATTCTTCTACCTTATACCTTGCTATAAATTCCTTGAACCAAGTAGCTGATAATTTTGGAGTTCTCTTCAGTGTAGTGTAATCAACATGGTAAAGTCCGTATCTTTGTGTATAACCATATATCCACTCAAAATTATCAAGCAACGACCAGGCGAAATAGCCCCTCACATCAGCTCCTTTCCTGGTCAGATGTAAAATAAAAGGGTGTAAGCTTTCAACCTGAAATTGTCGTTGGCTCTGTTGTGTTTGTAAGACTCTGAATTATCCCTGATCAGGGATGGAGTTGCTGCAAATGCAAACACAATATAAACTTACTGCATTGCTGTCAACAGGGAATCCCAGTAGTCAGACATGTACTCCACCCTTTCTATATCATGACAAGCAATGGTGAGGTTCGGATTGTTCATCTGGCCAAACCCTACAGAACATTTTGGAATTGTATGAGAAAGAGTTGTCTGCTTTGAGGAATTCTATTCATATTTACCATTCTCTGTAATGATCATAGGTATGTTATTGTATCTCTCCTTTACATAGGTAACCATCTTCTCCATTCCTTGTGGATAGATATGCAGCCAGTCCACATCAGTCTACGCTGACCAAAACCAATAAACAAGTTCCTGAGAAACAATAATTAATTCCCATGATTGGGTTAGCCTGAGAGGGTACGTACAGGTTTGCCGATGGGAGCCCCATCTTTTTCTTGGCTTCTCCGGGCTAGCCCTTCTGTCCAGGAGGCTCCCGTCCCGGTTTCACAAGCCGAGAAGATGCAATCTTGGACGTATTCACTGGTGTAATGATTGATGCCGATGAAATCCAGTCCGTTCTTCAGTTTCTCTTTGTCATTTCTTGAAAATCTCGGTAAAGTAGAGCCTAGAATTTTAGACATTTCTGAAGGATAATTCCCAAATATGATTGGATCCAAGAACCTGCACTATACTTGAGATTCAACAGGTTTCATATGCTAAATGGATTTACAGACATCTAAACAGGCATAAAAGAAATCAACCAGTTCACGAAGAAGTCTTGAGCTCTGTCAGCGGCTGACATGTCTGCTGTGGAATTGCTATTAGGTTCAAACCAGACGCAAAATAAGACAATCCCAATGTTGCCTCCTTGCTCTTTCTGAACAATGCAACAGGAAGTACTAGAAAATATATTTTAGCCTCACAAATGATTTCTAAGAAATGTTTTTTATTGTTATTACCTGGTATTTAGTTCTGTAAATATCAACTGCAGTCGCATGTGCTAAAATCATATTATGTGCTGCAATAAAGGGTTCCTTCTCTGAATCCCCATGAGTGCAATTTCCGAAAGGGCTGGAGCAGCGACCTGGTGGGTATTCACCTAAACGATAGGCTTTAGTAGCTTGTATATTTGGCTCGTTGAAGGTGGTCCAGTACTTCACTCGATCTCCGAAGTTCTTGAAACAGATGTCTGCATAATATCCAAAATCCTCCCTGATTGAGGAAATGAAAGAAAGGAATCAGCTAATTCTCATAGTCTAAATGCACATTCGTTAATGTTTTCTAGTTTATCATGGACTTGTACTTACTGGCATCTAGGACTTAGCCATCCACCATATCTCTCCTCCAATTCTTGAGGTATATCATAATGAGTTAATGTCACACATGGTTGGATTCCTGAAGCAAGTTTGAGAATAAAAAATTGAATAATGAAGATATTTTCCAGTTTCTGATGGTATTTCTTAAGCAGTAAAATGGTTACAGGTTCATTGGTTATAGAAACTAAACCTTTAAGCAGGAGAGAATCGATGAGCTTGTTATAGTAGCTAATACCAGCCTCGTTAATATCTCCAAATCTCCCTCCTGTTCCACATCGAATGAAGTTACACATAAGCGTTAAGTTTTAGTTATGTGATCAGTTCCTGTTGAAAATATTCTGAGTTTTTCAAGTTCTTACTAGGTAGAATTCGTGCCCACGAAATCGAGAACCTATAGCTGGTGATTCCAAGGGAGTCCATCAAATCGATGTCTTGCTGTTTACATCATTCAATAAATCTTTAGTGAGATATTTGTACTCAGGATGATCAAATGTCCCATCATTTGATAAAACAATCAGGGAGATGCTGTTGCTTTACTAGAGAAACATTGTTTAGCAATTTATGAAGATATTCATATCTTTTTTATCGAATATTTTAACCTCCACCACCCCCATACTAATCATCGAATCGATGACTAATTATTTGCTTACATGTGATGATTATTTTAATAGATTTGTTGCCTTATATGACTGTCTATATTATTTTAAAATCCCAAATTAATTTCATCAAGTAGGCCATGTATTGTCTCATCATTCATCCCCGTCAAGCATCTACTGTAGGGACTAAGCACAGTGAGCGTTGTAAAACATGAGTGCGATGGGGCTAGTATTCTGAAACAATACCCAGTTCTGAAAATTAAAGGTACGATGAAGGTCATATCTGTATACCGGATAGAGATGATATTGATCCACAGCAATATCTCCATTGCTTCCATCGATTATTTTTCCTGCAACAAGAAACGTAAGGATCAAGTAAAGAGCAAGAAAAATATGTAGGACAGCCTGGTTTTCTTCTCGTACGGAAATATATGAATAGATAGATATCAGCAGATCACTGTAAGCCTCACCATAACTTTGTTATCTTTGATCAGAATGAAAAGTTGACACTTTTTAGTCTCGATCTTAGATTTAAAAGAGAGAGGTTCCTAACCTGGAGTGTGGGTGTATATATCCCAGTTGCTCAAAACTTTACCATCGCTATGATAAGAACCTTCAAACTACACAGTGCAAGAGAGGAGAAGAAGAGGAAGAAGAAGAAGATTTCAAGCATTCAGATGACCATGCAACAATATATACTTATATCATAGACTTTTCACGATGAAATACTAAGTTTTTGAGTTAAATGGAAGTCAAAGAGAGTATTGGAAGAGAGAAACCTGATAAGAAGAGGAGGCCACGCCGAAGATAAAGTTGGCTGGGAATGAAGAAGGATTCAAACTCTCTTTCAATGTTTTTTGATGAGATGATTCATATAGAGGAAGGAAGATCAGGTCTAAAAGAACCAAAACTTTAAAAATTTCCATGATGGGTGATGCTTTTGCTTGCTTTGCAGTCTCTTATAACAAAGCTCTTTTCGTATGCTTTTGTGAAATGAACTGATTCTATAGTAGATATTAATAGAGTAAAAAATACAAAATTTAAATTTAAGGTGAAGTTTAAAATATAATTTATATTATTTTTAAATATATTTTTAAGTGAAAGTTTTTTGAGTTTGAAATTTACATAAATCTATATTATATTGTGCTTGATTTTTATCAAATAAAATGAGAGTGGTGAGATTCGAACTTGTGACCGCTGGGTTAATAAAACTGTGATATTATATTAAAAAACTATCACATTTAAAAATTTAAACTGTTAAATAAATTTTTAAAATATAATTTATATTATTTTCTAATAAAATGGTTGAAAATTTAACAAATCACATCTCAGGATCTTTTATCTCCACTGGAAATGATCACGCTGGACCCTCAGCCTTATTTAAGTCCAGCTAATGGATCATTGTAAAACACAGTCGTATTGCACTAGTTGTTGTTATCGGGTGATTACGTTTTGACTATTTTTCAGCACCCTGGACTGATTGAACTTCCGTGGGCGGCACGGAATACTTAGTCCATTCATCTAATGACAAGACTTTGAATAGAAATCAGAGACATATTTCAAGACACGTGAAAGAACAGGAGGCCTAGACAGCAGCTATGTTACTACCTTGTTGCTGTTGCCACCGCATCCTGTCCGGTTTTTAAGACCAAAGACTGATGCCAAGAATTATAAAAATAAATAAATACATAATTTAGTAATTTTTCTGCAACAACGTAGCTAATTTTACTCCAAGGTGAGAAAAGAAAAATAACACCAAAGAAAGAACCATGCCACCCCAAGCTCCTTATTTTTTTTTTCTTTTTTGTAAAAAAAGAAGTAATCCAAAAAAATATTATTATTTAAAAAAGAAAAGAAAAGATGAGAAAAAGGTGGAAATCAACTTTAAATTAGAGAGAAAGGAGCGCCGAAACGGAGATGAGACAACAACTTTAAAGAAATAATTATTTCATAATTTCCGAGTGTGTGTCAGTGTCATGGGAAAGGAGAAAACAACTTTAAATTAGAGAGAAAGGAGACAACAACTTTCAAAATTAGGAACAATTCATGTAGGAAGCGCACAATCAGTCAGTCAAGTAGCCATAGCTGTTCTTTAATTTTTTTTTAAAATTCAGAAATTTAAACCAATATAAAAATAACATTATTTTTTTTAGCTGATACAAAACATTTTATACAAAAATAAAACTGACAACACTGATTAGCTACATGTTCAGGCTATATAGTAGAGAGAGAAACAATCATTTGTAGCTTGAAGCCCAACACAACTATTTTAGCCTGTAGAATCTGTCCTGCTAATTGACATCATCCATTGAATCAGCATCCATATTCTTCATATGAGAGATTCAACTTACTACTATTAACTATGTTCATGATGATCTTTATACCAAAGACTTTGTTTTGTAGCTTCCAAATTCTATAATTTAAACCTAAACTTGTTTGACAATCGTCTCTTAAACTTATAAATTTTCTCGGTGCTAGATCCTAAGACTAGCATATTATTCAGCAGCATGATGATATAATAGAAACTGTCAAAACTCTTCACCTAACAACAATGATCTTCTTATGTCTTATGAATCCATTGACATTGACATACATTAAATTATCATGTTTCTTGTAATATTATCTTGGAATTAGTTTCAAGCCATACAACCTTCTTTTTAGTTTACAAACCAAAATTTTCCTAGATTTGATATATATATATAGTCTGATGATTACTAGATTAATCGATAAAATTGGTTGCACATGCTCTCGGCCACATAGGATAATCACCACCAGGGTGACATGGGAGACACGTGGTGGATGAGTGGACTAGTGTGCTGGTGTGGAAAGGTGGAGTTGGCAGGTCACCAGTTCGGGTTCTCAGGCAATACAGATTACCGACGTGTGTAGAGGTGCGTGGAAAGGTGGAGGCTCGTGGGCTACGTTTGTTCATAAGTTGTTCAGTTTGCGGGTGATTACCGAGGTGTTTGATAATGTGTTTAAATAATATATATTTTTTAAAAAATAATATTTTTTTATTTTAAATTAAGAATATTAGTGTTTGATATCAAAAATAATTTTTAAAAAATAAAAAAATATTATTTAATTTGATGTCGTGTTGATGATTAGGTGTGCTTGATGACTTTCTTGTTAAGGAATTATCTCACCTAAAAGCTTAAGTTTTTAGACGAGGCCATAATATGATTTATATTATTCTCTAACACACTCTCTCAAGTGAAAGTCATTTGAGCTTGAAACTTGCACAAGCTCAAATTACCTTGTGCTTGATTTTTATCAAATAGAATGAGGGTGATGAGATTCAAACTCGTGACCGCTGGGTCAACAAGACTCTAATACCATGTTAAAGAACCATAACATTCCTTACAATAGAGATCCATCAGCCACATCTCTGGGACCTGATTGTGCAGAGATCATACCAGCTGCCTCAACAATTTTTGTTGCTCGGTTTCCTGCTTTAGGTCTGAGGGCCAAGCATTTTCCAGTGATTATCGAGAAAGCGGACCGGCTGTTTTCCTCTCTAATCAGCAAGTCAGAGTTGATGGAAGTGAAATCAGTTTCTGATTTCTGACGACTCCTCACCAATTTTGCAGACTCAGTTTCCTTCGCTTCATCAAGGAATGATTTTCTGTTCTCAAGTAACTCATTAACCAAGCTTCTAGTTTTCCGATGGAGGCACAAAGGCGGGTGAGAAGCTGGTGATGGTTTAAGATATGGACCACCTTCCAGATTACAGGAATATTCATTCCTGTTGACTGCCAGCTCAAAACCTTCAGGTGTGTTCTTTTGATCTTTCAGCTTAAGCCCGTAGTAACCTTGTAAGGAGCTCATTTCTTATTCCTGTTGACTGCCACCACTATTTTTTAATCTCATTTCTTTGCCTGTTTGTTTCTTCTCTTGGGATAAAAAAGCATGCCTTACTCTACAAGTTCATCTAGGGTTGATGTTGTTAGATTTAAATGAGATTAGCTTTGAAGATATGAAAATAAGAAGATAAAAAGTTTTTAGCTATAGAATTCTAAATAGTTTTTATGATTATCTTTGATAGGATTTATGATAAATCCTATCCTTATCCAATAATTTCTCCTATCTATTGAGAGTTCTAGTTTATTTCAATTTCTGGTTTTGTAAGCCTATAAATAGACAAAGTTTCAATTGAATAAATTGAATGAATGAATGGATGGATGTACTTCATTCCAATATTTATGATTTTATGGAATGAATGTGATTCATTCCAATATTTATGATTTTATTTTTTGTTCTTCAATTTCTATCAATTTCAGATTTTAGAGCTTTTCCAATTTTCCAACAGATGTGATCTTTTAGTTTTAACAGATGATTGATTATGTCAAATAGTAAACTAAGCAAGATGAAAATATGTTTCCAAAATCCAACCAAGGAGCTCCTCCATTAAAAAACTCCGAGCATATTATTTATTTGTGCTGGATTTTCTTTGCCAATTGAGCTACACAGGGGGGATATCCGTTGGAAAGTAAACTTCTGTGTTCAAGAGGGCAGTCCTTGTCACTGCTCACATTTGTGATTCTTCCACCTTAAACCCCTGCTATAAATTTCTTGAACCAGGTAGCTGATAATTTTGGAGTTCTCTTCAGTGTAGTGTAATCAACATGGTAAAGTCCGTATCTTTGTGTATAACCATATGACCACTCAAAATTATCAAGCAACGACCAGGCAAAATAGCCCCTCACATCTGCTCCTTTCCTGGTCAGATGTAAAATAAAAGGGTGTCAGCTTTCAACCGAAAATTGTCGTTGGTTCTGTTGTGTCTGTAAGACTCTGAATTAGCTCTGGCAAGGGATGCAGTTGATTGAAAATGGCCATGGCAATATATGAACTTACTCCATTGCTAGAAACAAGAAATCCCAGTAGGCAGACATGTACTCCACCCTTTCTATATCATGACAAACAATGGTGAGGTTCGGATTGTTCAGCTGTCCACAACCTGCAGAACACTTACAATTGTATGAGAAAGACATTAAAAGGTTTGTCTGATTTAAGGAATTCAGTTCATACATACCATTCTCTGTAATGATCATGGGTGTGTTATTGTATCTCTTCTTTATATAGGTAACCATCTTCTCCATTCCTTGTGGATAGATATGTAGCCAGTCCACATCAGTCTACATCGACAAAAAAAAAAAAACCACTACCAAATTCCTGAGAAGGAAACATTAACTCTCGTGATTGGGTTAACTTGAGAGGGTACGTACAGGTTTGCCGATGGGAACCCCATCATTTTCTTGGCTTCTCCGGGCAAGCCCTTCTGTCCAGGAGGCTCCCGTTCCGGGTTCACAAACGGAGAAGATGCAATCTTGGACGTATTCACTGGTGTAATGATTGATGCCGATGAAATCCAGTCCGTTCTTCAGTTTCTCTTTGTCATTTCTTGAAAATCGCGGTAAATTAGAGCCTAGAATTTTCGACATTTCTGCAGGATAATTCCCAAATATGATTGGGTCCAAGAACCTGCACTATACTTGAGATTCAACAGGTTTCATATGCTAAATGGATTTACAAACATTTAAACAGGCATTAAAGAAATCAACCAGTTCAGGAAGAAGTCTTCAGCTCTGTCAGCAGCTAACATGTCTGCTGTGGAATTGCTAATTTGTTCAAACCAAATGCAATCTAAGACAATCCCAATGTTCCCTCCTTGCTCTTTCTGAATTATTAAACAGGAAATAGCAGTAAGTTTATCTTCCCTGACTGTCTTCTTTCCTTATTTTGTTTTTTGTTGCCCCACAAATGATTTCTAAGAAAACATTTTTATTGTTATTACCTGGTATTTAGCTCTGTAAATATCAACTGCAGTCGCATGTGCTAAAATCATATTATGTGCTGCAATAAAGGGTTCCTTCTCTGAATCCCCATGAGTGCAATTTCCGAAAGGGACGGAGCAGCGACATGGTGGGTATTCACCTGTTCGATAGGATTTAATAGCTTGTATATTTGGCTCATTGAAGGTAGTCCAATGCTTCACTCGATCTCCGAAGTTCTTGAAACAGATGTCTGCATAAATATCCAAAATCCTCCCTGATTGAGGAAATGAAAGAAAGGAATCAGCTAATTCTCATAGTCTAAATGCACATTCGTTAATGCTTTCTAGTTTATACAGCTGCCAACTCCATCATGGACTTTTACTTACTGGCATCTAGGACTTAGCCACCCACCATATCTCTCCTCCAGTTCTTGAGGTATATCATAATGAACTAATGTCACAAATGGTTGGATTCCTGAAGCAAGTTTGAGGAAAACAAATGGAAAGATTAAAAAATTGAATAATGAAGATATTTTCCAGTTTCTGATGGTATTTTCTTGAGCAGTAAAATGGTTACAGGTTCATTGGTTACAGAAACTACACCTCTAAGCAGGAGAGAATCGATGAGCTTGTTATAGTAGCTAATACCAGCCTTGTTAATATCTCCAAATCTCCCTCCTGTTCCCAATTGAATGAATAAGGGTTATGCTCTAGTTCTGTGAGTTCCTGCTGATAATATTCTGAGTTCTTAAAGTTCTTACTGGGTAGAATTCGTGCCCACGAAATCGAGAACCTATAGCTGCTGACTCCAAGGGAGTCCATCAAATCGATGTCTTCCTGTTAACACCATTTAACAAATCTTTAGTGGATGAGCTTGCCCCATCATCAAATAAAGAAATAAATAAAGGGAGATGCTGTTGCTTTACTAGAGAAGCATAGTTTAGCAATTTATGAAGATATGCATATCTTTTTAGTAGAATCTTTCAACCACCTCCACCCCTTTTAAAATTCTTTCACGGGTAGATACATATCACCGCATAGACTACTAATTATTTGCTTGCACGAGGTGATTACTTTAATAAACAAATTGCCTTCTACCTAACACAACTATGTCTAGATCATGTTTACAATTACAAACTAAACTCAACAAGTAAGGAAGATATTGTTTCATTAATCTTCCCTGGCAGGCATCTGTTATGGGGCCCATGCTGTTGATAAAGGAAACAAAAGTTACGATCAAGGTCATATCTGTATACCGGATAGAGATTATATTGGTCTACTGCTATATCTCCATTGCTTCCATCAACTACTTTTCCCTGCAACAGGAAACATTAAGAAGTAAAGAGAGAAAAGTAGGATAGTCAAAATCCTGCCTGATCAAAAAGTCTGGTTTTCTTCTTCTGCTAAAATATATGAATAGATAGATAGTAGTTGATCACGGTAAGCCTCACCATGACTTTGTTATCTTTGAGTGTGAAAAATTGACACTTTTTAGCCTCTTAGATATAAAAGAGAGAGAGAGGTCCTAACCTGGTGTGTGCGTATGTATATCCCAGTTGCTCAAACCCTTACCATCGCTAAGATAAGAGCCTTCAAACTACACAGTGCAAGAGAGAAGGGGAGAAAAAAAGATTCCCAGTTTTATCATAGACTTTATGGAGAAAACATGTAAGTTTTTGAGTTAAATGGAAGTCAAGGAGCGCAGTGGAAGAGACAAACCTGATAAGAAGAGGAGGCCACGCCGAAGAGAAAGTTGTCTGGCAATGAAGAACGATCTAAACTCTCTCGCAAAGTTTTCGGATATGATGAGACACAGAGAGGAAGGAAGATAAGGTCTAAAAGAAACAAAACTTTAAAAATTGAAGGAAGATCCATTATGCGTATGCACTTGCTTTGTAGTCTCATGCAACAAAGTTAAGAAGCTCTCGGCATATGCTTCTGTGAAAAGAACTAGCTGTATAGTAGATATTAGTGTTTGGAGAAGGTGTTGAAGATCTGAACTTGTATGGAAATGAATAAATAGATAAATGAAAGAAGGGAAAACAAAATCTGTATGAGAAAATCACATCTCAGGCCCTTTTAGATTTACAGATAGCTCCACTAGAAACGATCACACTGGACCCTCAGCATTATTTAAGTTCACCTCATGGATCATTGTAAGAGACACTTGTATTATAGTAGAATTTGTTTTGTCAGGTGATTGCTTTTAATAATATCAGTACCCTTTAGTCATGGGCCGATTAAACCTCCGTGTGCGGCACGAATACGTGAAAGTCTCTGACATATAATACAAAATCTTGAATATAAGTATGAGACATATGTCAAGACATGTGAAAAGAACAAGATAGACTTAGATTGCTAGTATGTTACTCTCTTGTTACTGTTGCCACTGCATCCTGTACAGAACATTAGGATAGGAATGTAGAGATTCAGGGGATTTATTTATATTTCCTGCTAGAGGGTGTTTTCAATTTCATTTAAAAACTTCTTGCTAGCTTTTTAGTATGCTATTCTGACGTAGCGGAAAACACAAAAAAATACGACCAATATCAATATTTTGTATAATATTTTGGGATTCCTAGAAAACGAGAGAAACTCTCAAGAAAGTTTGAATTTTTATTGAATAATTCAGTGTTTCGGCCATAAGGCTTACAATCATATTTAAAGCGAAAACCCTGGCCCTAATCCTTGTTGGACAAGAAAACATGACTAATTATTAAAATTACCAAAAATAGCAAAATTGAGATAATTGTGTAAATTAAAACCGCTAGAAATCCCAAGCAAGCCAGAATTGACGGAAGTCGATTCGGACTTGGAAATCAAGAGTTATGACTAAAACGAAACTTTCCTAAATTGACAACAACGATAATTTCGGGGTCTAAACGATGGAATTCAGCCAAAAATGGGTATGCATCAATAGCTAAGCTTTGACTAATTCCGGACTCGCCGAAACGCATTAACTGGGTGAGTTTCGCGTCATTCCGACTCCAACGCCTGGACTGCTGAAAAATTCAATTGCCCTTGAATTTTGGGTGTTCCCTCTTCAACATATATGCCTCTGCCACTTGTTCTCCATCATACTCAGATAAATATTTGCTTGCTGGAGAAAAACAAAACGGTAACTGATAGGGGATCTGGACTTCCAGAATTCTGGTTAGTATTTTTTGTAATGGTAATTAAGCGATTGCATTGATAGACAGCTTTGTGCATGTGGTTTGAAGTCAACTCAGTGCCAAATGTTGCTAATGATCTACAGCCATTCCGGATTCCACATGATGGCAAACACATTTACGAAGTAGGATCTCCCTTGTGGGAATGCCCAGTGGCTTCAACTGGAGGATTTAACTCCTCTAATCGAACATTACCGTTTGAAGATATATAAAAGAGATTTAATGTGCAGGAATGAGATGTTATCAGTAAGATCCAAACATGCTTTAGAAACTGAGGAGCTCTCACAAAGCTGTGAATTAAAGGCAAGCAACATTGTTTTGGTAAAAATAATATAAAAAATCCGGTTTGAAAAAAACCCTGCTCGTGCCAGGCTCCAGCCAGTAGGTCTCCTTATCGATCCACCAGGCCAGCCCAGGTCTTATGGCTATGCCTTATAGTTAAACCCAAGGATTCATTTCATTGCTTAAATTTGACTTCCTCACTTTTTTCTTACTGTTGAAAACAACCATCTGATCTTTTGAATTTGATTAGTTCTTAAGCAATTTATCATGCATATAAATCATGTCAACTAAGAATCTTTCTTGATTCGTAGCCCAAGAATGATGATAGACATTGCCCTTGATCCAGAACTTCAAACCTGCATGCTTCAACAATGCATTACATACTATTTTATGTTCTCTGTTTTTTTCGCCCATTGAACTATAAAGAGGGGTATCCCTAGTGGAAAGTACACTTCTATGTTTTATGAGGAACAGTCCTTATGAGTCCTCACACCTGGGATTTGTCTACTTTATGCCTTGCTATAAATTCCTTGAACCAAGTTGCTGATAGTCTTGGAAATCTCTTCAGTGTGGTGTAATCAACATGGTAAAGTCCAAATCTTCTTGTATAACCATATTTCCACTCAAAATTATCAAGCAATGACCAGGCAAAATAGCCCCTCACATCTGCTCCTTTCCTGATCACATCGAAAAGTAAACTAAGTCAGAGGGAAAAAAAGGTCAAACCTTGTGGATTTGCTTGTGTTCTAAACACTCTGAAACCAGATATTTAAGGGGTTGAAATTTCAGAAAATGGAAACAGTAATAAAAACATACAGCATTGCTGTCATCAAGGAATCCAAATAACCAGACATGTATTCCACCCTTCCTTTATCTTGGAGATATTCTTCAATGGTGCGGTTTAGATAGCTCTCTTGGCCAAATCCTACAAGACTCATAGAGATTTTGTGAGTAAGACATGAAAAAGTTATCTGCTTAAGGGATTTCTAGTCCTATATAATTTTACCATTCTCTGTAATGATCATAGGTGTGTTATTGTATCTCTCCTTTAGATATGTTATGATCTTCTCCATTCCTTGTGGATAAACATGTAGCCATTCCACTTCACTCTACATTAACCAAAATCCTTAAACAACTTCATGTGAGGAAATAAATAGTTTCTAAAAAACATGGTATCTTGAGAGGCTGTACATACAGATTTGCCAATAGGAACTCCATCTTTTTCTTGGATTCGTTGGGCTAAACCTTCTGTCCTGGAGCCTCCTTTTCCAGGTTTACACACAACAAATCTGCAATCTTGGATGTAGAAACCAGTGTAATGATTGATCCCAATAAAATCCAGTCCCTTGTTCAGTTTCTCTCTGTCCTTGCTTGAGAAATTTGGTAAAGCAGACCCCAGAATTTTCGTCATTTCTGCAGGATATTTCCCAAAGATGATTGGATCCAAGAACCTGCTTTATACTTAAGATTAACAAAGGGTCCTGTGCCAAATGAATTTGAATATGTCGAATCGTGTAAATTTGTTTTGAATGTTGGAAGGTAAAGAAGTTTACCAGTTCATCAAGAAGTCTTGAGCTCTGTCAGTGGCTAACTTGTCTGCTGTGGAATTGCTATAAGGTTCAAACCAAGGGCAATGCATGACGATCCCAATGCTGCCTCCTTGCTGTTTCTGGAAATTTCTCTTACAGGTAAGTAGTAAGCTTCCTCATTTTACTTTCCTTTCCTTTCCTTTATTGTTTTGTTGCCTCAACAAAGATATCAAAGAAAATGTTATCATTTTCAATACCTGGTATTTTGTTCTATAAATATGAACTGCAGTTGCATGTGCTAAGATTATATTATGTGCTGCAATAAAGGGTTCCTTCTCTGAATCCCCGTGAGTGCAATTTCCAAAAGGACTGGAGCAGCGGCTCGGTGGGTTAACGCCGGTGCGATAGCCATGTGTAACTTGCAGATTTGGCTCACTGAAGGTGACCCAGTAGCTCACTCGATCGCCAAAGTACTTGAAACAGATGTCTACGTAATATTCAAAATCGTCCCTGATTAAAGGAAAAAAAGGAAGATATCTAGTTCATAGGATCGCAGACTCTTTAGAAATGTAAATGGAGTAAGTTACATACTGGCATTTAGGACTTAGCCACCCCCCATATCTCTCCTCCAATTCTTGAGGCATATCATAATGAGTTAACGTCACAAATGGCTGAATTCCTGAAAGAACATTGAGAAACAAATGCTTGACAGAAAACTTGAAAATGATGCAGATATTTGATGTCAATTTTGAGCAGTTTGGAGGCTTTATAAAATCAACATAAGAGATTGAAAGGAGACCTTTAAGCAAGAGAGCATTGATGAGTTTGTTATAGTAGCTAATGCCAGCCCTATTAATATCTCCAAATCTCCCCTCTGAATCCAAATTGAAAGAACTTTCATATCAGCTTTATGTTTTACTCATGTCAGCTCCTATTGAAAACATCCTGAGTTCATAAAATTCTTACTAGGTAGAATTCTTGCCCACGAAATCGAGAACCTGTAGTTGTTGACTCCAAGGGATTCCATCAAATCAATATCTTCCTGTTAACATCATTCACAAATCTTTGGAGCGGAAATCTCATCGATATTCGTGTGATAAATGACAATTTTATAGACATTGGATGAAATGTAAGGACTCGATCAAATCAAAACACAGTAGAGGGACTCAACCAAAGGCACTAAAAGAGTACAGGGATGAATTAATAGGTGAAACCTATACTGAAATCACTATGCGCCTTTGAGAGTGTTGTTGAAGTTGTTTTTTAAAAATATTTTTTATTCAAAAATATATTAAAATAATTTTATTTTTATTGTTTTTTCAAAAATATTTTTTAAATGCAGTGCCGAACACCGTCGATATAAGATATCATATCATCGTTTATTGCTGCCACGCACATATTTAGATTTAAAAAATAGCAGCATGGACACCATACTGATGGTTGAAATAACAAAAATATATGAGAAAGGTGATGTGGTGGTACCAGAAAGAGATGATATTGGTCGACAGCAATATCTCCATTGCTTCCATCAATTATTCTGCCTGCAACACGATGACAATATTAAATATGTTTTATATCTTTTAACACGAATCTTGTTTTCAGCCCCTAATCAATTCATCTAAATTGCTAAAAGATTAAAGCAATTTTCACTTTCAAAAAAATTGCAATGTCACTATAAATCGTTTACGGAAGTAACACAAGAAAAATATTAAATATAAAAACATATAATTATGTTAAGAAAGAAATAATATAAAAATTTAATTCAAATATTTTTTAGGGAATATTTTTTTTATTTATTTTGATAATCTGTATCTTAAAAAAATGTACAACTCCTTAAATAAATTTAAAAACTTTTGAAAGCCCAAAAATAAAGAAAAATAATAAGAATTATGAACAAATTAGAAGAAGAAGAAAGATCATAAATCAAAGAAAATTTTAAAAAATTCTCCAAACTTTATTTGAAAGCCTTTTCAAATTCAGATTGATATAAAACTTTAATCTTAAAAGAAATATAGCCTTTAAAATATTCTAGCAAAATTTAACTCAATCCAATAATAAAATAAAAAATCATATTTATTAACATAAAACTATATATTAAAAAGAGAGAGAAAATCCCAGTGAAATGATTCCTTGGATGGAAGGCTAACACTCCGGGTGCCTCACCTGATGTGTGTGTAAATATATCCCAGTTGCTCAAACCCTTACCATCACTGAGATAAGCTCCTTCAAACTACAAAGATGAAGAAAAAAATAATTTAAATCTTCGAATGAAATGGAGTGAAGGTGACTAGTATCAGAAGCTACCAACCTGATAAGAAGAGGAGGCTGTGCCGAAGAGAAAGTTGGGAGGCAATGAAGAAGGATCTAAGCTGTCTTTCAAAGTTTTTGGATGAGATGATACAAAGAGAGGAAGGAAGATGAGCTCTAAGAGAAATGGAAGTTTAAACAGTGCAGAAATTCCCATTATATGTAACCCTCTTCCTTTGCCAACCTTCTTTAAATACATGTGTGTATGTCTATATATCTGCAGGATTGTGTGCTTGGTCTTGGGGAATTAGCTAATTATATAGGAGGCACTGGAGAAGATGAAGTTATATATAAGCATTTATTGTAAATCATAAAGATTCAGAGATTATCACCTTTCAGGCCCTTTTAGCTTCATAGATTGAATTCAATTTACAATAATCAAAAGCAGTGATGTGATATCTCATCTGATGTTTTGGAATTATTCTGAAACAATCCCGTATGACAGAATTCTAGTCATTTCCACTATCATTTGAGTTGATATGACAGAATTTTAGTCTCAATCATAATTCAAAATATGAAATTACCCCATCACTGTCAGAAAAGGGATCCAAAAAGCTTGACATGCCGAGCCTACTGTTTCCAGATCACAGGGATTCTTTCATGGTCCTTACCTATTGGGATCAAATCAATCACCATGACCATTATTTTTCTCCGGCTGATGTTTCGTTCTATCTACTATGTCGCTTCTGATTTTAACTCATCAAAGGGATTCTTCTGAAACTAGTACCTCCACATCACAGATAAATTCTACCATGGTCCTGGTGGATTGAGATCAATCACCAGGATCAGTATTTCTCTTTGCTGAAGTTTAGATCCATCTATCCACTATATATGTTTCTGTTTATTTTCAAAGATCCTGACTGGCTGTTGCTGCTGATTTGGCTCATCTAAGTTATTCTCTTTCCTTGTAGAGTGTTCTGATAAATTGAATTGTTGGAATTTTCAGGAATGGAGTCTCAGATTCAAAACAAGAAAATTGTGGGGGCTGTAATATGTTTTAAATAAAATCAAATGGAATTATGAAGAGAAGATTGGGATTTTCTGTGTTATATGGTGTGATATCCTTGAACTTTGTACCCTTTTCACCTATTTCATTTCTGGCAACGTACACAGTCAGTGGTACTAGTTGGATTTAGATCAATTTGTTTTGGTTCAATGTGTCTCACCATTATCAATCCTCCATTTATTCATGAATGATTTAGTGTTTGGAGAAGGTGTTGAAGATCTGAACTTGTATGGAAATGAATAAATAGATAAATGAAAGAAGGGAAAACAAAATCTGTATGAGAAAATCACATCTCAGGCCCTTTTAGATTTACAGATAGCTCCACTAGAAACGATCACACTGGACCCTCAGCATTATTTAAGTTCTGCTCATGGATCATTGTAAGAGACACTTCTATTACAGTGGAATTTGTTTTATCAGGTGATTACTTTTTTAATAATATCAGTACCTTTTAGTCATGGGCCGATTAAACCTCCGTGTGCGGCACGAATACTTAAGTCTCTGACATATATAATAACAAAATCTTGAATATAAGTATGAGACATATGTCAAGACATGTGAAAAGAACAAGATAGACTTAGATTGCTAGTATCTTACTCTCTTGTTACAGTTGCCACTGTTAGAATTTGAATGTGAGATTAGCTTTGGATAAGAAGATTACTTATTAGCTGTAGGATTTATCATGGATTAGCTGTAGTGATTGAGTTTAGCTAAAACTATTGTTCATAACAGATTTTGAAATTCAAAATCTGTTTCTATCCAAATCTCTTAGGATTGTTGAGAGATTTATGGTTTTTCAATTCATGTATTGTAAGCCTATATATAGGCATTTCGAATTCAATAAAATTAAGGTGAATTGTTCAAAGTTTCAGTTTTTCTGAGTATTCTTCAGAATTCTGCCAAAGTTATGCCTTGTTCTTCTATTTTGTCAATTGCCGGATTTTGATCTAAACAGTACTTGTTTAGAACACTTACTGTTTAGATCAAAGAATTTCAACAGCCACTGCATCCTGTACAGAACATTAGGATAGGATTGTAGAGATTCAGGGGATTTATTTATATTTCCTGCTAGAGGGTGTTGTCAATTTCATTTAAAAACTTCTTGCTAGCTTTTTAGTATGCTACTATGACGCAACGAAAAACACAAAAGAATATGATTAATGTCAATATTCTGTATAATATTTTGGGATTCCTAGAAAACGAGAGAAACTCTCAAGAAAGTTCAAATTTTTATTGAATATTTCAGTGTCTCGGCCAGAAGGCTTACAATCATATTTAAAGTGAAAACCCTGGCTCTAATCCTTGTTGGACAAGAAAACATGACTAATTATTAAAATTACCAAAAATAGCAAAATTGAGATAATTGCGTAAATTAAAACTGCTAGAATCCTAAGCAAGCCGGAATTGATGGAAGTAGATTCGAACTTGGAAATCAAGAGTTATGACTAAAACAAAACTTTTTCTAAAATGGCAAAATCGATGATTTCGGGGTCTAAACGATGGAATTCGGCCAAAAACGGGTATGCATCAATAGCAAAGTTGAATTGTTTTACAGTAGAATTTGTTTTATCAGGTGATTATTTTTTTTAATAATATCAGTACCATTTAGTCTTGGGCCGATTAAACCTCCGTGTGCGGCACGAAATCCTTACTGTCTGACATATATAGGGCCTGTTTGGCACAACTGTTGCTGTTGTGGTTGAAGTTGAAAAAAAACTGGTTTATGAAAAGCGCTTTTAGCTACGGTTCATAACTGAAATTTGTGTTTGGTTAAAACTGTGGTTGATGTTGAGTTTAATGAAAAGCAGTTTTGTGTGTTTGGTTACCATGCTTTTCATATTGCTGTCAACTTGTTAAATTAATTAAAAATACACATGTATAGACATACACACACATACATTTATATAAATATTTTGTTGGAATAATATTTTATATTTATTAATAAATATAGTAACAAAATGTTTCAATAATTGATGTAAATTAAACACTTGCAACTAATTATTCTCTCATTAAACTACTTGCAATTCCATCACGAACAAAATATAGCATAGAACAAATGCAAATACATCAACAAAATCCTATTCCATGCTAAAATCATTTCCAGGTCTACCTTTTCATTTCCTGAAGCAGTATCAACGCAAGTTGATTTTTCCTAAATTATGAAATTCAATTTTCATAAAATCTAAAATACCCAGTTATTTAATGCAGGTCCTTTGCTAAGTGTCGATCTAGCATTTCAGTTTTCTACCTCAGCCACACCACAAAATAAAGAAAATCACCATGGCATGAAGCTACCTGGCTCAATAGCTGGTGGCATTACTAGTGATTCACATGTGAAGTTTGAAAAGGAGGAAACCCGTTTAGTTATTCCAGTCAAGAAACGAATCAAAACTATAGCATATTCCAGTAAGAACCCACATGATATAGCAAACAAGAAGATCAATCAAAAGAAAGAGAGTCGTTTTAAGCTTGTCCAGGTCCTATCATGAAGCATCGTTTTTGCAAACATTAATCCCTTGTGGGAGACGAGGGAGCTGTGGGAGACGAGGGGCGTTTTCAGAGATGAGAGGCAGAGATAAGGGAGAGGAATGATTGATCTGCAACAGAGACTGTGTGTGGGGGAGACGAGGGGCGTTTGAGTTGATGAGAGATGAGGGAGACGAGAGGCAGAGAGGGAGACGAGAGGATGATCTGCAATTATTTTGCCCGTTGTGGATTTCACGTGATTTTTTCGAAAACACAGTGTATTGTCATTCATGCCGAGGCTGCAAAAGCAGCTCTCAGTAGCTTTTGCAGTTGTGGCGTGTTTTCAATTTTAGCACCCGTTTGGCGCACCAGTGCGTTTGGCGTTTGCCGTTTGAGATGGAGTTTTGGTGTTTGGTAACAACCAAACACCATTTCAAATGAGTGGGTCCCACCCTTTTTTTAGTCCCAAACGGCGTTTCAAGAAAAGCACCTGGGAGGTGCTTTTCAAACGCCGTTCGGGACTGCGTTTTCATCCCAGTTTCGTCTCATTTTTTTGAGACCCATTTGCCTGCACTCCTTTCATCTTCTCCATTTCTCATCGTAAATTTTTGTTTTCTTTTTTGCATGTAACATGCATCTCTCTCTCTCTCTCTCTCTCTCTGCCCACAAAACAGACATGGTGGCCGGAGCTTCCAACGCTGACTCCGGCCACCACAGGCCACCATTTACGATGAAACCACCACAGGAAGAACCACCTCGTCCTCCTCTACCCGTAGGTATCCTCCGTTGAAGCCCTCGTCGTGGTCGGTGAACAGTACCGCCACCTTCCAAGGCTGTTTCCGGCCACCACAGGCGACCATTTCAGACGCCACCACCACAGGAAGAACCACCTCGGCCTCCTCTACCCGTAGGTATCCTCCGTTGAAGCTCTCGTCGTGGTCGGTCGGAAGGCACTATTAACGTGAATTATGTGCGCCGCACTGCCGCGAAGAAGACGCACAGCTGCAGCCGCACCGCTTGATTAGTTGGGCTTGGGACTGGCCGCACTCTGCCCAAACCTCAAGTCCAAAGCAAAGTTGGGCTTAGGCCCAATTTGGTTGGGCCGTCCTCGACCCACCAAAAATTTTTAAAATATATATTTTTTTAAAAAAAATGTGTAGATACAGATCAGTCTTAATGGAAGGAAAATATATTTTCGTGATGAAATTGCAAATAGTTTGATGGGAGAATAAAAAATAATATTTGTTTTTTCATGAATTATTAATTTCATAATATTATTATCATTATTAAATTTACAATATTTAAAAAAATTTATATATATATATATAAGGGTATATATATATATACCCTTTTAAGTAATTGCACAAGTTAAAAGCAGTTTGGAAAGTTTGGAAACCAAACACCAAAACTCATTTTTCTTCAACCTTCAACTCAACCACAGTTTTAATCAAACACTTAACTGCTTTTTTTGAACCACAGTTGAAAACTCCATTTTTTCAACCACAACCGCAACCGCTACCGCTACCGCTATACCAAACAGGCCCTTAATGGTGGGATCCCCAGCTAAACGCTGGGATCCTGTTTGGTAGTATCCAATGTTGGGGCCACGGTCCAACGCAAAAACAGGTTGGAACGCGGTCCCAAACACCCACATTGTTATATAATAACAAAATCTTGAATATAAGTATGAGACATATGTCAAGACATGTGAAAAGAACAAGATAGACTTAGATTGCTAGTATCTTACTCTCTTGTTACTGTTGCCACTGCATCCTGTACAGAACATTAGGATAGGAATGTAGAGATTCAGGGGATTTATTGTGATAAATGACAATTTTATAGACAGTGGATGAAATGTAAGGACTCCATCAAATCAAAACACAGTAGAGGGACTCAACCAAAGGCACTAAAAGAGTACAGGGATTAATTAATAGGTGAAACCTATACTGAAATCACTAAGTAACTTTTTAGAATTTAGAAATTTGGTTGAAGTTGTTTTTGGAAGTATTTTTTATTAAAAAAATATATTAAAATAATATTTTTTATTTTTAAAAAAATATTTTTTACATCAATACATTCTAAAAATACCAAAAACATTTAACTTAAATAAAAAATAAAAATAAAATTCATTTTTTTTCTTAAAATATAAGATATCATATCATCATTTATTGCTGCCACGCACATATTTAGATCCCCAGGTCATTTCAGATTTAAAAAACACTTATCTCCATTGCTTCCATCAATTATTCTGCCCGCAACACGATGACAATATTAAATATGTTTTATATCTTTTAACACGAATCTTGTTTCCTGCCCTTAATCAATTCATCTAAATTGCTAAAAAATTAAAGCAATTTTCTCTTTCAAAATTTTTTTAATGTCAATTTAAATCGTTTACGGAAGTACACAAGAAAAATAATAAATATAAGAACATATAATTATGTTAAGAAAGAAATAATATAAAAATTTAATTCAAAATTTTCTTAGGGAGTATTTATTTATTTTTATTTTGATAATCTGTATCTTAAAATAATATACAACTCCTTAAATAAATTTAAAAACTTATGAAAGCCCAAAAATAAAGAAAAATAATAATAATAATGAACAAATTAGAAGAAAAAAAAGATCATTAATCAAAGAAAATTTTATATTTTAGACTCTTTTTTTTCCTTTTAAGAAACGGTGACCTTTTTTTCACATGTATTTTTTATTTTTTACTGTCCAAGTCAGTTGTTCTTTTTTAACCGGTTTTTTTTTTAAACCAGAGTATCCGTGACAACAAATTTCTAATGAATTATTGCACCTTCTTAGCAAATTTTCTAACAAATTTTATCAAAAAGTTTTTAGCAATAACAATATTCAATCACATTTTGGTTGAAAAAAACCACTTTTAACGAATTTTATCAATTACAATTATACTAATTAAATATTAAAATTACAAAATAAAACATTTATAAAATCAATTAATTTTCTATGTAAATAAAAAAACCCAGCGAAGCGGGCAAATCAGCTCGTGAGCTCTAAGAGAAATGGAAGTTTAAACAGTGCAGGAATCCCCATGATATGTAACCCTCTTCCTTTGTCAGTTTTCTTTAATTACATGTGTGTATGTTTATATATCTGCAGGATTGTGTGCTTGCCCTTGGGGAATTAGCTAATTATATAGGAGGCACTGGAGAAGATGAAGTTATATATATAAGCATTTATTGTAAATCATAAAGATTCAGAGATTATCACCTTTCAGGCCCTTTTAGCTTCATAGATTGAATTCAATTTACAATAATCAAAAGCAGTGATGTGATATCTCATCTGATGTTTTGGAATTATTCTGAAACAATCCCGTATGACAGAATTCTAGTCATTACCACTATCATTTTGAGTTGATATGACAGAATTTTAGTCTCAATCATAATTCAAAATATGAAATTACCCCATCACTATCAGAAAAGGGATCCGAAAAGCTTGACATGCCGAGCCTACTGTTTCCAGATCACAGGGATTCTCTCACGGTCTTTACCTATTGGGATCAAATCAATCACCATGGCCATTATTTTTCTCTACCTGATGTTTCGTTCTATCTACTATGTCGCTTCTGATTTTAACTCATCAAAGGGATTCTGTTGAAGAAATTGTAATTAATTAGCTGATTATTATTGTTAGGCAGTTAGTTCACAAGTCCAGCTCACACACACAAGCCTTGCATGGCTACTTTATGGTTACAATATCATGTATAAATGTTCAGCTATTCTATGAATGAAATATAAGATTCATAATTCAATCTCTTTATTTTCTACTTTCTACATGGTATCAGAGCTTGATCAATAGCTTTTTTTCTCAAATCAGATTTGTTTCTCGACAAGTTCACAATCAATTTTCTCAATCAGCACAAATTACCCAGTCACAAAATATCCAAAATCAACAGTTTACCACGAAATTACCTTCACCAATTCAGCAGAATCAACCTTATCAACATCATCTTCAATCATCTTCAATTAGCAGAATCAATTCCTTCATCTGCCCAGAAATTTTTTTTTCAATCAGTTCTCAAGTCCAGAATCAATCCAAATCAATTTCAATACTACACAAAACTCAGTTCCAGTTCAAGTTAACCTAATACCCGAATTCTACCCAAAAATTTTCTACCCAAAATCCAACCGCAATGACTCAACAAACCCAATCTGTCCATGGCAAAGAAATTGCCCATTCAAACCCAGAATCCTCAAATGCCTCAAACCCCTATTTCTCTCACCATTCAGACCACCCTGGTCTGATTCTCATCTCAAAACCCTTAAATGGAAATAATTATTCTACCTGGAGAAGGGCCATGTCTTTGGCCTTGAATTCAAAGAACAAATTAGGGTTCGTAGATGGCTCAATCACCCCACCATCACCTTCCATAGACCCTGAGACCTATGCATCTTGGTCTCGGTGCAATGATATGGTTCATTCATGGATTATAAACACAATTAATCCTGAAATTTCAGACAGTGTCATCTACTACAACACTGCCATTGAAGTTTGGGAAGACCTCCGAGAAAGATTTTCTCAAAGTAATGCTCCTAGGATTTTTGAAATTCAAAGAGAAATTTCATACCTACGTCAAGAACACCTCTCGGTCTCACTATACTATACAAAATTGAAGGGTCTGTGGGATGAATTAAGCTCCTACAGTGACTCCATACCCACGGGACAACAAGAACAGCAGAAACTCATGCAATTTTTGATGGGTTTAAATGACACTTACAGTGTTGTTCGTGGACAAATTATTCTGATGAACCCGCTGCCTTCCATTCGCCAAGCTTATTCTTCAGTTTCTCAAGAAGAAAAACAACGCCACCTCAGTTCAACCCATGTTGCAGAGAACGGTGGTGGCGCTGCCATGGCAGTTCGAAGCAGTGGTGGCCAAAAGTTTGGTGGGAGGAGATACAACAATGGGTCTCCAGATTTTTTGACTCAAGGACGATTTGGGGGAGAGAGAGACGGAGGAGAGAGAGACGACGAACGGCTGCGTTTTGGAGGAGAAAGAAGAGGAGAGAGAGACGACGAACGGCTGTGTTTTGGTGGTGATAGAATGCGGCCTGGCAGAGGCGATAAAGGAGGCAGGCCTGGGTTTGGGCCGCCTCCTTTTGGGCCAAGCAAGGGGCGCCCACAGTGCACCCACTGTGGGCTGATGGGCCACTGGGCCCAAACCTGCTATGCCCTCAAGGGCTACCCAGCAGGCCATCCAAGGGACAGGCCCATGGGCCCGGGCCCATTTCACAGCAGACCAGTTGTGAATAGTGTTTCTGATGGGCCCTCTCATAGCCCAGTTCCTGGCATTTCGGAGGAGCAGATAAAACAACTGCTATCATTGCTTGACATCAAAAATGAGGCATCCAGTTCTCAAACACATACAAACCGCAAAACCAGTGTCTGCTCAAAAAATATCTCCCGTAGCTTGGATTATTGACAATGAGGCAACGGACCACATTACTTCATCTTTGAGATCACTGTTCAAAACGGACACTGTTTGCTCATTACCTCCTGTAGTGTTGCCCAGCGGAGAAAAAGCGGAAATAATTGCAAAAGGATCTTTGCCTCTTAATTCCGTTTATTATTTGAAAAATGTGTTATGTGTGCCTACTTTCAAAGTGGATTTGATGTCGGTTAGCCGGTTGACGAAAGGATTGAACTGTTCAATAACCTTTTTCCCTTATTTTTGTATTTTGCAGGATCTGGCTACGAGGAGGATGATTGGTTTGGGTAAACAACGTGATGGGCTCTATTATCTGGTGGCGCTGGCGCCAAGTAAACCCGGGCCGAATATCTCACCAACACATCAAGCGACTTGCAACCTCACCATTTCGTCCGCCGATCTTTGGCATAACCGATTAGGTCATGTCTCACTATCTTGTTTAAATTTCATCGCAAAGAATTTTTTAAATTTTCCAGTTCAGTCAATTAAGTCTTGTCCTATCTGTCAATTAAGTCGTTTACCTTTTTGTCATAGTATTATTTCAACTGTAAAACCTTTTGAATTAATACATTGTGATATTTGGGGTCGTTATCGACACTCTTCAATTTCTGGTGCTTTTTATTTTCTCACTATTGTTGACGATTACTCGCGTTTTACATGGATTTTTTTAATGAGTCACAAAAATGAGGCACAATCACTTCTGAAAAATTTCTTTAATTATGTTCTTACCCAATTTGAGACACACATTAAAATATTTCGTAGTGACAATGGTGGAGAATTTATTTCTCTTCGCACTTTTTTTAATGATCATGGTGTTATTTTTTCAACATTCTTGTTTTTATACACCCCAACAAAACGGGGTTGTGGAACGTAAACACCGTCACATTTTACAAGTTGCTCGAGCATTAAAATTTCGAGGCTAGTCTCCCTAATAATTTTTTGGGAGAGTGTGCCCTTACTCGTTTGTACACATTATAAATCGACTACCCTCACCTGGGTTCTTTCTTTTTAAAAACACCATTCGAACTTCTTTATTCAAAACCACCTTCATTTTCTCATTTACGTGTTTTTGGTCGTTTAACTTACGCTACTAATGTCCATCCTTCCCATAAATTTGATAATCGTTCCATACCATCAATTTTTATTGGTTATCCTGTTGGTCAGAAAGCCTATAAATTATATGATTTATCAAATAAAAATTTTTTTACAAGTCGCGATGTTATTTTTCATGAGATGGTCTTCCCTTTTGCTTCCCCTCCACACTCACAACCCGACCCATCATCAAATTTCGGCCCAATACCCATCCCGGCCCATGAACACTATGATTCTTTCACATACCCACCAAACACATTACCCGAACCCTCACCTCCACCAGACATTACTCCGCTCTCACCTTCCACTTTCGAACATCCACCTCTACCTTCCCCACCTCAAACACCATCCCATGACATTGCTCCCATTCGGCGTTCCACCCGACCCACGGCTCCACCAGCCAGGCTTCGTGACTACCTCTGCTCCACCGTTTACTCATCCCAATCATCATCATTGTTACTGTGTCCGGTTAAAGGTACGAAATATCCATCGGCTAATTTTATCTCTTATCACCGGTATACACTCGCTTCTTCATTATTTTGTCTGCTCAGATTAGCTCCGCCACCGAACCGCGATCCTATTCGGAGGTCGCTTCTAATCCTAAATGGCAAGCAGACGATGGCATCCGAATTAAAAGCTCTCCAGAAAAATGGTACTTGGACTCTCGTCCCTCTTCCGCCGGCAAGTTCCCCATTGGTTGCCGTTGGGTGTTTAAAATCAAACACCAATCGATGGTTCTATTGAGCGGTACAAAGCTCTGGTTAGTCGCCAAGGGCTTCACTCGCTTGGAAGGTGTTGATTTTCGTGACACATTTTCTCCCATCGCCAAAATTATTTCCGTCCGTCGCTTACTTGCTTTGGTCGCTTCTCACAAATGGCCAATACATTAGTTGGATGTAAATAATGCATTTCTCCATGGCGACTTAACGGAAGAAATTTACATGTCCCCACCACCTGGTCTTCGGCGACAGGGGGAGACTGATCTGGTATGTCGCCTACACAAGTCCTTATACGGTTTGAAACAGGCCTCTCGCCAATGGTTTGCCAAGTTTTCGGAGGCTATTTGCTCCGCTGGGTTTTGAACAGATCACGAGCTGACTACTCTTTGTTCACCAGAAAACAAGGCAAGTCATTTACTGCCCTGTTAATATATGTGGATGATATTTTGATTACTGGAAATGATATTGCTAGCATTGATGCAACTAAGAAGTTTCTGCATAGTAATTTTCGCATCAAAGAGCTCGGTAATTTGAAGTACTTTCTTGGCATTGAGGTGTCCGCTTCTAAGAGTGGAATTTTTATTTCACAACGCAAGTATGCGTTAGAAATAATTGCGGATGCAGGACTGCTGGGATCGGCCCCGATTGATACCCCTATGGAGAGAGGATTGAAATTGTCAGATGAAAGTGATTTACTCAAGAATTCCAGTCAGTATAGAAGGCTAGTCGGCAGATTGATTTACTTGACTATTTCTAGGCTCCGATATAACTTATGTCAGTACATGTCTTGAGTAGATTCATGCATCAGCCTCGAAATTGCATATGGAAGCAAACGACTTGAGTTATCGATATTTGAAAGGAGCTCCCGGTAAAGGTCTATTTTTTTTCTTCAAATAATGATGCTAGATTGAGAGCTTATTGTGACTCGGGGATTGGGCAGGGTTGCCCACTTACTCGGAGATCCACTACCGGTTATCGTATCTTTCTTGGGCACTCACCGATATCTTGGAGATCAAAACGACGAAAACGGTTTCTCTTTCTTCAGCCCGAGGCAGAATATCGAGCAATGACGGGAGCATGCTGTGAATTAACTTGGCTTCGTTCTCTGTTGATAGATTTGGGTCTCTCCCACGAAGAGCCTGCTGTGTTGTACTGTGATAATCGGGCTGCCCTACACATTGCAGCCAATCCAGTTTTTCATGAGCGAACAAGACACATAGAAATGGATTGTCACTACATTAGAGATAAAATTCAAGATGGATCGATAGTTACGAAGCATGTGAACTCTGCACACCAACTGGCAGACATCTTGACAAAGCCTTTGGGAAAAGATTTATTTGTTCCTATGATTCACAAGTTGGGAGTGCAAGATATCCACTCTCCAACTTGAGGGGGAGTGTTGAAGAAATTGTAATTAATTAGCTGATTATTATTGTTAGGCAGTTAGTTATATTGTACAGCTCACACACACAAGTCCAGCTCACACACACAAGCCTTGCATGGCTACTTTATGGTTACAATATCATGTATAAATGTTCAGCTATTCTATGAATGAAATATAAGATTCAGAATTCAATCTCTTTATTTTCTACTTTCTACAGATTCTTCTGAAACTAGTACCTCCACATCACAGATAAATTCTACCATGGTCCTGGTGGATTGAGATCAATCACCAGGATCAGTATTTCTCTTTGCTGAAGTTTAGATCCATCTATCCACTATATATGTTTCTGTTTATTTTCAAAGATCCTGACTGGCTGTTGCTGCTGATTTGGCTCATCTAAGTTATTCTCTTTCCTTGTAGAGTGTTCTGATAAATTGAATTGTTGGAATTTTCAGGAATGGAGTCTCAGATTCAAAACAAGAAAATTGTGGGGGCTGTAATATGTTTTAAATAAAATCAAATGGAATTATGAAGAGAAGATTGGGATTTTCTGTGTTATATGGTGTGATATCCTTGAACTTTGTACCCTTTTCACCTATTTCATTTCTGTCAGTGGTACTAGTTGGATTTAGATCAATTTGTTTTGGTTCAATGTGTCTCACCATTATCAATCCTCCATTTATTCATGAATGATTTCATCTAGATTACATTCATTTAAACTCAACATCGACTTGTTAACTGCAGAAAACAGTCAAATGCTCTGATGAATTTGGTTCATTACTTAGCGCAACTCGTCGTGCATACAACTCATGTCAAGTAATAATCAAATTGTTTTCCATGCGTATTATGTAACCAGAAAATGATGAAAAGAAAGTTTCCCTTGATTTTAAAACCATGGAGCTGCTTGGTTTAAGAATGATCGGATATTATTACATGTACAATTTAGCAGAAAGTACAGCACTCTGTTTTTTTTTCTGGGGAATAATATTTTCTCATCACATCTGGGATTTGTCTACCTTATACCTTGCTATAAATTCTTTGTACCAAGTTGCTGATAATCTTGGAGTCCGCTTCATTGTGGTGTAATCAACATGGTAAAGTCCAAATCTTCTTGTATAACCGAATGTCCACTCAAAATTATCAAGCAAGGACCAGGCAAAATAGCCCCCTCACATCTGCTCCTTTCCTGATCACATGGAAAAGTATAGGGTTTGAGTAGAAAAGAATACGTCATCCTTAAATATTTTCAGTGCTAAATCTGAAACAGATCTTAAAGGGGATGTAGTTTCAGGAAAATGGCGACTGTGGTATAAACTTACTTCATTGCTGTTAGCAAGGCATCCAAATAGCCAGACATGTATTCCACCCTTCCTGTATCATGAAGGAATTCTTCAATTTTGCTGTTTGAATTGCTCACTTGGGAATACCCTGTATACAGAAGTCATTGCAATTGTATTAGAAAGAAAGTAAACTGTTTTCTGCTTAAAGAATATCTAATAATCTCATAGTTATCCTTACCGTTTTCTGTGATGATCATGGGTATGTTATTGTATCTCTCCTTTATATAGGTAACAATCTTTTCCATTCCTTGTGGATAAACATGTAGCCAATCCACTTCACTCTACAATGACACAAAAAACTAATTGAGAAATGAACTAATTCTAATGAGTCTCATAGCTAGAGACTTGAGCGGGTACATACAGGTTTGCCAATGGGAACTCCATCTTTTTCTTGGGTCAATAGAGAGGAACCTTCTGTCCTTGTGCTTCCATGTCCAGGTTCACACACAGACAAGATGCAGTCTTGAGCGTAGTAACTGGTGTAATGATTGATGCCGATAAAATCCAGCCTCTTCCTCAATTTATTCATGTCATTTCTTGAAAAATCTGGTAGAGTAGACCCCAGAACTTTTTTTTCATTTCTGTAGGGTATCTTCCGAAAATAATCGGGTCCAAGAACCTGCAGTATACTCGAGATTCACAAGCTGACTCGTACTAATGGATTTATACATACATTTTCTTGCATGTATTGAAGAAGTAGAAAATATGCCAATTCACTGTAAGATAAAGAAATTAACCAGTGCAATAAGAAGGCTTGAGCTCTTTCAACTGCTAACTTGTCTGCTGTTGAATTGCTAATAGGTTCAAACCACATGCAATTCATGACGATACCAATGCTGCCTCTTTGCTCTCTCTGAATATTTACAAACGGAGTTAGTCTTACGTTAACTAGATCTTAGTATTTGCTTTCTTGTATCCATTTCATTGTTGGTACCTGGTATTTGGTTCTGTAAATATCAACTGCAGTTGCATGAGCTAAGATTATGTTATGCGCCACGATAAAGGGCTCCGTCTCTGAATCCCCATGACTGCAATTTCCGAAAGGCTTCGAGCAGCGTTTTGGTGGGTATTCAGCTCTACGATAACCGTACGTGGCCTGGAAATTTGGCTCGTTGAAGGTGGCCCAGTACTTCACTCGGTCTCCAAAGTACTTGAAACAGATGTCTACATAGTATCCGAAATCCTCTCTGGTTCAGAAAATTCAAAAAGAAGATCAGTTAATAACCTGTCGTGTCTAGTTAATGGCTGGTCAGCTTGGTCCAGCTCTCAAAACCATGGCGCTGCGTTATTGTAAGAGAGCAAGTTACATACTGGGATTCAGAACTCAGAAAACCCCCATATCTTTCCTCAAGCTCTTGAGGCACATCAAAATGAGTCAGTGACACAAATGGCTGAACCCCTGGACATATGAAGATTGCGAAAAACAAAAGCTTAGCATAGAATTTGATCGTGAAAAAGCTATTTCTGGTGGTGTTTACAGAGTAGACTGCTGCGTACAGAATATAGACAGTGAAAGTATCTGGGGAAAGCAAACCTTTAAGTAGGAGAGCATTGATCAGCTTGTTATAGTAGCTAATACCAGCCATATTGACACCTCCAAATCTCCCTTCTGTTTTCATATTCAATGAGGTTTCTATGAGCTTTATGTATGGATTATATAAATTCGTGTTGAAAATATTGCTAGTTCATAAATTCTTACTGGGTAGAATTCGTGCCCATGACATCGAAAAACCTGTAGGTGTTGACTCCGAGGGAGGCCATTAGATCAATGTCTTCCTGTCAACATACAAATCTTTAGCTAAAATCTTGATCTTCCGAATCTGATAGATGATCTTGGTTTAGAATAATCAAACAGAAAAGATTCAGCGAGTTGCTGCATCACTGCTGAAACCTGACCAGTAGCACTTACAGATTATTCATCCTGTTCGGCAGCATATTCATATCTAGCCCGGAATATTATAATGGAAGATAGGGCCTGGTCAATATTTATAGTTGACTTCTAGCATTTAGTTGGTGGAATATATTAACCAGCAATAGTCTTTTGGGGATAATGACTAGTCATCCACCAAACTTTAATCAATATTTTTAATTACTCCTGGCTTTTGGTGATGGAATCTATCAACCCCACCACTACCGGTTAAAAAACTCTCAAGGATGACTGATGAATCCACAGAGATAAGACTAATGATTTCTTATGTGAGATAAAAGTTGGTAAGATGTTCTTTTATTTATTTATTTATTTGTATTTCACTATCACCTAAATTATTATGCCTAATTACTATACTTATTTTGAAAAACGCTGCATGTTTACAGGAAGGTGATAAAAACTCACGAATATTATCAAGGAATCATCTCATTTAAAAGGTTAAGCTGTTAGGAGAAACTCTAGAATATGATTTATACTATTCTTTAAAACATCTCCTCAAGTGAAAGATACGTAAGCTTGAAACTTGCACAGACCCACGCTACCTTGTGTTTAATTTTTATCAAATAGAATGGGTGTGGTGAGATTCGAACTCGTGACCGCTAAGATCAACAGGGCTCTGATACCATGTCAATTAACCATCTTATCTAAAAATTTAAATTGTTAGGTAAGACTCTGGAATATGATTTATATTATTCTTTAATAGACAAATGGTGATAAAAGTTATGACAGTACCAGATACCGATGATATTGGTCGATGGCAATATCTCCATTGCTTCCATCAATTATGTTGCCTGCAACAAGAACCAGAAAGATTTAAATCCTGCTCAAAGTGGACTTGTATATTCTTAACGTTTCAATCTTCATTGAATCTTCGCCAAGTTCTCACCTGGTTTATGAGTATGGACATCCCAGTTGCTCGAACCTTTTCCATCACTCTGGTAAGCTCCTTCAAACTACCAAGTGCAAGAAAAAGGAAATCCTTAAGCTTATGTGAGAGAAACACGAAGTTGGTAGAAGAGAAAAAAAACCTGATAAGAAGAGGAAGCAGTCCCGAAGAGAAAGTCTGCAGGAAATGAAGAAGAGTCTGAACTTTCTTTCAGATTTTTTGCATCAGATGATAGAAAGAGCGGTAGCAAGATCAGCTCGAAGAGAATTAAAGCCTTACAAATTGAAGAAATCCCCATGCTAGATAATGCAATTCATATGCTTTATCTGGATTTAAAAAGATAGATGTCTCTGTACACAAGTTTGTGCTTCTCTATATATGTGCAGGGCTGTCTAGTTTTCATGTAGAGATAAGCACATGTAGAAGGAATCAGAGTAGTTGTTGAAACTTCTATTCTTACAATGGGAAAAAGTCAGAAATTACGACAAAGATGAAGATAGAATCTTTTTCCTGAATGACTCAGAAATCCTAGAGCAACAGGCAGTCAGCAATTTAAAATTGAAATGTTTTTGGATTGGTCCCCGTATTTGTAATGAAATGATTTGTTAATCCCCTTTGGTTTAAAAACCTTGCTGCGAAGTCCCTATTTATTCATGTCTGGTCATAACTTCATCACAACTAGTTTATTCTTTTGTCAGCAATATTCTTAGTTTGTAATCAAAATTTTCAAATTTCCCACTGCAGATAAGAATAAAAATGCATTTAGAAAAAAAAAGTAATATAGAAATTAAATAAAAAAATATCAATCAATTTTGGTTAAGGACTAGTATATACTTTTCATAAACAGAGTAACTAACTTACAAAAATCATCAAACATATAGGGACTAATTTATAATCTACTAAAAAAAGTTGCCCTTATGCGTCACATCTCGTCCTATTTTATATTTATAAAATGGACCCACTTCAAAAGGGCCTAATTATTCAAAATTGTTTTTTTGTGTGTCAAAAATAGTTGGTGGACCAACAACAACATGAAATATAAGAAATTGACCTCCAAAAAAATATCATTAAAAACATGGTCGCGATTATGTTTTGTTGTTGTTGTAGACGGCAACTAACTGGCCAGTCACCTTCGAGGCTTGGTCCAGGTAATCTCGTGATTAGCCTTCCAACAACCAATGAGAAACGAGATAAATATTAGGGAAATTGAAGACATGAGAAAAGAGGGAGATGGTTGGATTAGATTGCCACGTAAGGCATTATCTTCCAGCTATTATTGACATCGCATCCTTAGTAGTTGCAACTGTATAGATAGCTTCAGCTGAGCCAAGACCAAACACCAGGTTTTTTCTAAGACTACAAATTAATATTCAAGCGACAATAATCCAAGACAAATCTGAGTTAGGTTTACTAAAATATAATCCAAAATATGAGACCGAAAGAATTTGCATTAAAAAAAGTATTTTTTTTTTTTTTTGTAAAGCTCAACACTGAAAAACATAATATCAAAGATAGAAAAAAAAAAACTCGAGTCAACCTGGACTAACTTGACAAACCCACAATCCACAATATGAGATCAGAACTAAAAAAAGAGAATTGCAAAAGGACCTAGCATAAAATTAACTCGGGTTAACTTTACCACCTCGCTCTTGGAATAACCAAACAGTTAAAAAAATAAAAAATGGCAAAGCGATGAAATTGAAAAAAAAAATCAAGGAAATATTTTTTGAGTTAACCTAGGGTAACTCGATTAACCCTCCACTTGCAACACTTGCAAAAAAAAAACTAACAAAAAAAATTGAAGTTAAATAAAAATAAATGAGATAGATAATAGACCTAGGTTATCTTGAGTAACCCACTCTTGAAATAACAATATAATAAAAGATGCAAGAAAATGACAATACTCAAAGTCAAATAA
This sequence comes from Salix udensis, assembly GCA_029204005.1. Lineage (NCBI taxonomy): Eukaryota > Viridiplantae > Streptophyta > Magnoliopsida > Malpighiales > Salicaceae > Salix > Salix udensis. The sequence goes on along the minus strand of CM055022.1, from coordinate 1,405,370 downwards.
TTTAATGTAAAATGATAAAATTGAGGGGAAAAATCATTAAAAATTAAGAGAAAAAATTGAGTCCACTAGAATTAACTCAAACACTCGCGACACAAGAGCATGGTTAAAAAAATAGACTTCCAAACACAGAAATAAAGCAGTAAAAAACAGAGGAACCTAGCCAAATCAAATTAAATAAAATGTCAAATACAAGATAATAAAATATCATAAATTAAAAGTGATCAAAAGAAGGAGAGCCAAAATTGATCAAATAAAAAATCAAAGGAAAATTATTTTTTAGAGAATGTTAGAGAAAAGAAAGGAGAGAAAAAAACTTCATCACAACTCAATTGGATCTCCTCTATTAGCACATGTTATATCACTAAAAAAAGGATAACTTGGAGCTCTTAATGCCACAATGAAACAAGTTTTTAGTAAATAAAAAGGATCTCACACATCATTTGGATAGCGTTAAGTCACATATCAATCATTGTTTTTTTAATAATATAAAATTGTCAAACAACCTTTAACCAAACTAACCTTATTTTCTTAAGGATTCTAAGAGTAATTTTGAAATTTCACAATTTTTAAAAGGAAAAGATAGAAGCTCCATGTTCGTTTTATTCTTCTCCAAAGGGTATGATCTTACCATGTAAAATCTTTGGAAAAAATAAAAGTCCCTTTACCAAAACTTTAATTTTCTTTGGCTATAAAGGATAAAATAGTTATTTAATTATAATAAAAGAATGTGTATAGACCAAGTTGCCTCCAATAATTTTTGCAATGTCTTTTTCTTTGAATGTGACTTATTCAAAGTCATTGAAAGGCCGTAACTTTGAATGTCGTTTTCATTGAAATTATTACATTTCTTCGTGCAAATGTAAAGTGCACCCCTTGATAATAATGGGAGAGAAGTGACATGTCATTATTAATACGGGAGGTGATCGTGATAATATATTAAAATAATATTTTGTATTTTTTAAAATTAATTTTTAATTTTAACATATTAAAACCATTAATAAAACATAAAAAAATAATTTATAATAAAAAACAAAATACAAGAAGACACAGGACGAACATGTCGGTAGGGAACAGATGAGGATAATATCGGTCCACTGCAGCATCTCCATTGCTACCATCAATAATTCTGCCTCGATTTAGCAAAACAGGAAAAATGAGGGATTTATGAGAAGGAAGAAGAAAGGTCTAAATTCATCTCCGTCCCTGTTTCTTTCTAACCCTTTAATCTCAAAGTCTTAAACTCATCATGATCCATGATCTAGATTAACCAATCGATTAAATCAACCTCGTTTCTATATATATATATATATAGAAACAATTCACATTACACCCATCAGATGATTACACCTTTGTCACAAAAATGTTACAATTTGATAGCAATTAAAAACAGATACAAAATGCCTCTGAGAAATCATCAAGATCTTACAAACTGCACCACAAAACCTTGACAGGACGATATCGAATTCTTCTTGCAATATCTAGTGAAGACAAACCCAGTTGGCATTCAACCTGAATGTGAAACACTAACTCCTAACATTCTTGATTATTCTCAGGTGCTAGTTCTGACAGCTTTATGGTTAGCAATGTAATCTTTGTACCAAGTCGCAGAATGTTTTCGAGTTCTCTTGAGAGTGGAAAAATCGACATGGTAAAGCCCAAACCTTATAGTATACCCAGATGTCCACTCAAAATTGTCAAGCAATGACCATGCAAAGTACCCTCGAACATCTGCTCCTTTCCTGAAATACATTAGTTAGACCTTAACATTTTAAACGTCGTATTGTTTTTAAGATAAATCTGAGAGACAATTCAAGATATCAAAGACAGCCAGAGGCTCCGATCAAGTATGATACTACCTCACAGCAGTTTCCAGGGCATCCAAATAACTGCTCATGTACTCCTCTCTCTGCACATCTTTCAGTACAGCTTCAGTTGTGACATTGACATTTTCCTCCTCACAATACCCTGCAAGAATGACATTATGCGAGAAACTCAGAAAGACAGAAGAAACCACAGATCTTTAGGAACCTTACAACATGGTTGGCCCTGACCGTTTTCTGTAATGTACATCGGTATGTTGTTGTATCTTTCTTTAAAATAGGTCACTAATTTTTTCCATTCCTTGAGGATAAACATGTAGCCAGTCAAGCGCGGTCTGCATAAGTAAGAAGCTAAAGTTATCTTCCAAATATTAGGAGAAGGCGAGAAAGTTGTAGTCATGCAGAAAAGCTGAGGTTACATACAGGTTGACCAATGAAGAAACCATCCTTTGTGCAGTCCTCAAATAGAGACCTTCTGTCCTGGAAACTCCTGGTCCTTGTTCACATGTAGAAAACGCGCAGTCCTTCACATAGAAACTAGTGTATTGATTGATCCCAATAAAGTCTACTCCACTCTTCAGCTTCTCCAGTTCATGCTTTGAAAATACGGGTAAATCAGATCCTAGAATATCATGCATTTCTGCTGGATATTTCCCGAGTATAATTGGGTCCAAAAACCTGATCACCATGTTTACATAGCATCAAAGATTATCTCTACAGTGTATATAGGGAGTTCTAACACCATCAAAATATCAACAGGACTTGAGATTTCGTTGTTGGCACGACAAATGAGAGATAGAGATGCTTACCAGTTCATATAGAAAGCGTTAGCTCTCTCGACTGCTAGTTTGTCTTCCAAAGAATCACTGATGGGTTCATGCCATATGGTGTTCATAACAATCCCAATACTTCCACCTTGCTTTTTCTGAACATTCAATGAAAGAATAAGATTTTAATTGATGTTTACAACATTAAAACCTCGATTTTCTGGGCCCTTGTTAAGTCATGTATCAATGAATTTCGGATATGTAACTAAACCAATTTTCCTTGGACAGAAATGGTGTTTGGAGTTGGGGGAGATCAACTGAAGTACCTGGTATTTAGTTCTGTAAACATTGACCGCAGCTGCATGGGATAGGATCATGTTATGTGCAGCAATAAAAGGCTCTTTCTCTGAATCTCCACTACTACAGTTTCCAAATGTCCCAGAGCATCGAGATGGTGGGAAAATTCCTGATCTGTAACCACGATTTGCTGCAACATTGGGCTCATTGAATGTGGTCCAGTATTTCACTCTGTCTCCAAAGGATTTGAAACATATATCTGCATAATATTTGAAATCCTCCCTGAAACATTGAATTCACACCATGGAAAAACAAATGATAAGCAGACAGCATAAAAGTATTTCATGACTGCACGGAGATCAAAGAATCAACTACTTGCTGTATTTCAGGACTTAGCCAAGCTCCATATCTGTCCTCAAGTTCCTGAGGAATGTCAAAGTGAGTCAATGTCACAAATGGTTGGATACCTGAAACCAGAAGAAGTAGATATAAGAATAAAAGGTGGTCATTCTCGCACAAACTAGAGCTTCTTAATACTTTTTAAGCAAAAGTGATTCTGACAATAAATATCTTTTTCTTGTCTCACTTCCGGAAGTACTTTGACGAGATGAAATATGGTGGAAATGGTTTATAGTTATACCTCTACGCAGAAGCTCGTTTATAAACTTGTTATAATGATTAATTCCAGCCCTATTCGCAGTTCCAAATCTTCCCTCTGGTTCAAAGTTAAGGTGAGAGTAAGAGATGAAAATCAACAAATGTAATCAGATTACAAACCTACAGAAATGAAAGCTCACTTGGTAGGATTCTTGCCCATGATATGGAGAAACGATAGCTATTGACTCCAATATACTCCATGAGATCCAGATCTTCCTGTTTGCATCAGGTCATAACAGAAAAAAATCATCAGCCCCATCTCCATGCATGCTGGATTCATTTTGTTCATTTTCCTCTGCTCAAAGCAGTTGTCAAAACACAAAAATTCAGACATCCATATGTTAACATGATAGGTTTCCTCCCTTCGTTTGATTTCCACTGGTGAAGAATCACGGGGCATCAGGACCCTTTCAACCGTCAGTCATTTTAGAAAGTAGAAACACATAGTTACGGCACCAGAACAATTTGTGGCTTATGCTGAACCACAAATAAACACACCATGGTGTGGACGAAGGAAGCATGATGACCATACAGTGACATTTGGGGTCCATAATCTACTTGTTCAATCATATATTACCATCCAAATCATGGAGTGGGTCAAATCCACTGGCAGCTGTCAAAATGTTGCACCTTTTCTTTTTCTTTTTTCAAATTGACTTGTTAACCACCAGAATGATTGCATACTCTATTTAGACCCAGCACACAAAACACATCTGCCACGCGCCAGAGCATGATTATATATATAATGAGTTCAAATCTTCATAGAAATCCCGTTGTTTAAGATTTGCCAATCTAAGCCCACCATAAAATTTATAATTAGTAGATTTTAAGATATCCCCACAAATTCATATACTGTGTGAGAACTATGAAAGAAGTTGTATCCATCTTTTTTACCAATTGAAACTTGCTACTTCTGTTTCAGATAGAGAGTTGCAGATATGCAAAAGGGTTTCTCAGAAATGGATATACAAGTTTCCATATTTCATAATTGCAGAACATGGACCGAACAGGAAAAAAAGGTGCTGTAAAAGCTTCCTAACATCTATCAGAATAAATATATAAAAGTTCAAAGGAGGCACCGGATATCGATGGTAATGATCAACAGCAATATCTCCATTAGTTCCATCCATGATGGTACCTGAAACAAATTCCACAAAATCAAATCTAAATTATGAAAAAAAAAAGGGTCAAGAAAGGACTAACGCTGTAAAACATTTTACCAGGCGTATGAGTAAAAACATCCCAGTTACTGAGGCCTTTGCCATGACTACAGTAAGCTCCTTCAAACTGTGCGAAGGTGAAATAGAACAGAATGATATAAAAAATATTCCATGTGCAGGGGAGAGAGATGAAGGCAACAAACCTGATAAGAAGAAGATGCAGTTCCAAAGAGAAAATTGCTTGGAAATGCCGAAGTATCCGAATTTCCCTTGAGAAATATAGGATTGCAAGACACCATAAGCACTAGGAACCACAAGTCAAGCACAATGAAAGCATAACACCCTAACAAAAACTCCATCACAAAACTCTGTAATGAAAATAAAAGATAAATATATCAGAAATGTGAATTCCGTAAGGATTCAAATGAAGAAACAAAGGAATTTACAGGACCCTTAAATCATGTCGATTTTATGGCTATAAGAGCTTGTTTCCCTGGTACTATACAATAATGCACGCACTTCATTTTCACTTGATGTGACAAATTTAAAAATCATATTGATAATGGTGGAATGCGACGTCAGGATATTGAATCATTGTAAATATTAATGATGCTGGAAAGAAAATACACACACACATATAATAAATAAATATTTGATTAGAAAACTGAGATTAAAATCTAAAATAAATCTATCTAGTCTAGTAAATTTATGTTATTTTAAATGTCTCCATCTAGTCTAAAATAAATCTATTTAGTCAAATAAATATTTTAAATTGATGTCAAAAATCATTTTTAAAAATAAAAAAATATTATTTTGATGTATTTTAAAATAAAAAAACACTTTAAAAAATAATCACAACTATATTCTAAAATGCCCTCGTTAAGTGTCTATTTTTGCAGCGGGTTTGTAGTTTTAAAAAATAAAGCTTTTTTTAAATAAATAGTTTGTTTTAAATATTTTCAAGTAATAAATATTTTAAAAAATAATCATTATCTTAATACCAAACACTGCCTATAAAAAATCCTAAAATACTGCATGAACAGAAAGGTAAGAGGAAACTGAAAGCAGGGATTTATCTATTGTTTTATAATTTATTGTAATATTCTCGTAATATTACATTATCTTGATTTAAGCTCTTTACGAATCACTAATTGACCCTTATATTATCTCGATTTTACTTCCATTTGAAGTTCTTGTAACCATCGATATGTGCTAAGAAAAATATATGTTTTTAACCATCGATATGTGCTAATATCTATTGAAAAATCAAATCAATCAGATTCCCAATTCGTTAAACAGTGCTAAGTGACCATCAGAAATTAAGTTTCAAAAAAGTCAAGGACTTACATGGCATATCATCTCGTGTAAAAAGACTGAATTTATTTATTTATTTTTAATTTAAAAAAACCTCACTTTCTAAAAAGTATATTTTATAGGTCTAAGTGAGCGAATAAAATTCTAGTTGATTTAGACTCTTATAAAAAATACATATCCTAACTTAAACTTAAGAGCTGTTGTACAGATGAAATAAGTTATTATCCGTAGCTAAGAACTATCTAATTGATTTAAATTAATTCTCTTAAACAATATATCTTTCTTAAAAACCAACTCTTATTAGATATTTACTGGTAAAATTTCAGGTCTAGGGCAACATTACCATGAGTATTCTGTCAACTAAGCTTTCTTTTGGATTAAAGATTTCCATCCATGTCAGCTCAAGTTTTCAGCTCATAAATAAATAGCCATAGGTTTAAATTATTGGATTTCATTTCAAATCAGTAAAATAGTTCAACCAACACACAGAAAATATTTGTGCTTTGCTGCTGTGGATTGGCTAATCATTAAAAGTAGCATATCCTACTTGATAAGTTTCGAATATTCACTGTGTGAGGAGGGGAAACCCTAGCTAGATATGGACAGAAATCATCATGTGATTTTACAGGCCTATGGCTGGCCCTAGTTGACAGAGACAGCGGGGATGGAAAGGTTAAATGCTGAGAGTGTAATTGTCGTTGTTTTTTAAAGTGTTTTTTGTTTAGAAATATATTAAAATGGTTTTTTTATTTTTTAAAAATTATTTTTGACATCAGCACATCAAAATAATCTAAAAAACTAATTTTTTTAATTTAAAATAAAAAATAAAAATAAAATATTTTCAAATTTTTTCATAAGTACTTTTCGATCGCAATGCCAAACAGCCCCTTAAGTGTCCATCAAACATGCTAAACATGTTACCATAATATTGCATTGGCAATTTTCTAGACTACTTGGGAAAAATACATTTCCCAAATAAGTATAATTAAAAAAAGTAAACTAACATGGTAGTTAATCCTGTTAATACAGGGGCAACTATTTGTGCTGCTCGCTACATGTATCATTAGCAATTTTAAATTTTCATGTTTTCCCAAGACTTTACATGTACAAAAGTCAATATGCATATTTTATAAAGATTTAATGACTATTTTATAAACAAATAGTTAAAAAAATGACATGACAATAAAAAAAGTGAGGAAATAAATAAACCAATGAGATATAGAGATACATCAAAACTTTAATGATAACATTTTTAGATATAGATATTGTTGCAAGTTTCCACATGGTGTCGAGGATTGTTAGAGGCACCCCCTAGCCTATTGATTTAGATTCACTCGAAAAAATTGGAGATGTGAAGGAAGAAAGAGTGAAAGAAGAGGTTGGTTGTGTATGTAAATTATAGGAGGAGTGAAAATCAGGAAGAGGAAGAGCTAAAGAAGGTGAGGATTTTGGATGGATTAGATGATAAATATTTTCTTCAAAAGTAAAGATCGTGGGAGATGAAAATTTTATGGTTTTCACATATGTATAAACATTACTATGGATAGGATAATCTAAGAAAACATACCTTAAAGCATCATGAATGAATTTATCACGATAACAATTGAGCATCGCACAAACACCTAAACAGTTGTAAATATGTATGCAGTGGTGGGTTGTGGAAAAAGAGCTTAAACGAGGACTTATGATTAAGTATATGTTTGGAAACATGGTTGAAATTATTTTTGAAAATATTTTTTATTTAGAAATACATCAAAATAATATTTTTTATTTTTTAAAAGTTATTTTTGACATCAACACATGAAAATAATCTCTAAACACAAAAAAAATCAATTAAAATACAAAATAATTTTTTTTTCAACGTTTTCGAAAAACATGGCATGAGTTTGAGCGAAGTAGAGTAGTTAAACAAAGAGGGAATGCTTTCACCCCAAAAACTTAATCCCAATTTGCTAACAAAAAATAAAACCTTCAAATAACTGCACATTCAATATGCCTCTAATAATTGCTTTGAATAAGGTCAAATCAACCGTCTACTTCAATTTAAAGGCACGTAATTATCATCGAGGGATCTAAGAATCTTGAATCCAATTACGACTTTCAATAAGGTCAAATCAACCCTCTACATCAATTCAAAAGGCACATGGGTAAACAGTTGTGCTCCAAAAACTAATTTATGCGTTTTTAAAATATATTATTTAATTTTTTTATATAAAAAATACCAATTTCAGTCACCTTAGTAATTGTTTAACCATTTCCTGAATGGGATGAAGGGTTTAATTCGAACAAAAGTAAAAGTGAAAGGATCATCATGATTTTTAGTCCTTCTACCTGTACACAATAAGTGAAATATGTAAAAAATCAAGAAATTGCTCATTATTATAATTCTGCTTCAAAACATAAGTCTCAAACCTTTTTTATTCTTATATACTACAAGGCATTTTCTGGAAAGGAAACTGTTATCTACTCAAGTCACTAGTACTCTAAGTTCAAGCATAATCTATCTGATCTCCACCGTTCAAGTCTGTCTCAGCAAAGACAATCCCCTTGTTCACAGGATACACACAAATTTTTTTCTGTCAAAAACATTGCCCCAGATTCCAGCTAAGCCTGCATCTTCATTTTTAACTCTTTTATCACCTGAAGTTGAAATCTTGGACCACTTCCTCTCACTGCTTTGCCTGCTCAGAAATATATCAGAATGTTGTTAGATGTTTTCATGGCATCCACAATCTAACTCCAAGAATTAATAGAGTACCTTTAAAACTAGAGAGAGGAAGATCAGGGACACTTCAAAATCAATATGTTGTTATCATTTTATACGCACACCATTCTCGTTTAATCAATTTGTAAGGCTTTAGCAATCCAATTGATCAATCATAAAGTTGATTGTATAATCAATCTCTTAACAAAGAAGTGAACACATAAGACACTAATCATGTTCAAACTCTATAAAATAAGCTCTAACATATGTTTTTGGACTAACCGGATTGAAATCATGAGCGGCCCCATAACAAAACTATCAAAAAGCAAAAGGAATGAGAATTCAACTAGAAAGAAGGATGCTCATTTTGGTTTGTTTCCCTATTCCTTGGTGATGCTCAGTTTGGTTTGTTTCCCTATTCCTTCGTGGCCCTAAAGAAGATCGAAAGGCTACCTCCGGTGATTTTGTCTCCATGCAAGCAAGTTGGATTAGGAAAACAAATGCAAAAAGCCAATTTGACCAAGCGAGACGATCTGGTCCCCTAAAAAATCTTTAAAACTAATCAAACTTAAATTACATGGAGATGGGAATATACCTGTGAATAAAGGAAGGTGCCAAGAATTGCAATGGCAGCTCCAAGGGCATTGACTGGTTGAACAGGAGTGTGGAAGATGATGATGGAGGAGACTATGACGGATATCCGTTTCATCGTGTTTCCAATGCTAAATGTCAATGGAGAGATTTGATCTAGAGACATGTATGAAACTTGATTGTATAGGTGATAGAAAATGCTTTGAGCCGCCACCCACCTGTTTCAATTCCGATCCACAGAAATTATAATTAGCAAAATATCAGTAAATTGTTCTCAGTTTTGCAATAGATTAGTGTCACTAAAGAACCATCACATCAAGATTGCCACTTCAGTTCTACAAAACAAACTGAAAAGGGGAAATGAACATGGCCCCTGAGAAAAGTGTAAGAAAATGAAAGGAGATTTTAGATATTAAATCTCTGGTAATAAGAAAAATACTACAATATCTAAGCAAAAATATTTGCAGACACAATCTTAGAAACTTATCAATGTCTACAAGTAACATGCCAGTCACTGTCACCAACCAAAATCAAAGTTAATCTTTACTGTATAGTAAAAATAAAAAAGAAAGTAAAAAGAAATCAAAGCTAGTCTTTTCTATCTATTGTCATATATTAAATAACTCTTGCAGGTATTGTAAATATCACATGTAAGAACTCAGTATACTTAGCATATCTGCCTTTTACATTCAGTGTCTTTTGGCTGCATAACAAAAGATAAGCAAGTATGGTAGCAAGGAAAAACTTGACATGTTCATGAAAGTTATATGTCACTGTAGTTACCAAACAAAATTGGGTCCAATTTGAGCTAGCGCATTTTGCCAGCCAGCAGCCCACATTTGAGGCCCTTCTACTGCAACTGCGAATGGGGTGAGTATCAGCAGAGACAGCATGGACAAACAAGCATAGTAGTTCATTCCACTAACAGACTTCCCACTCATCCCCTTCTTCGAGAATATGTTCCGAAACACAAATGCCAAATTAGATATCATAGCCCCCATAAAACCTGAAAAATATAGCAGCATAATTTAGAGCTCGTCCACCAAAACCCCTTAAAATTTCCCAGTTATTCAGAATATAGCTCTATATTGTTATTAAAATTCTGTAACTTGAGAAGTGATCTTACCTGTCATGTTGAAATTGAGTTCAGTAACAGCTGATAGAGCACAGCCTCCAATGATTGGTAGCAGAGACAGATAAACTGGTAGGGGGAATGTATCACCAAGCAGAAACTTTGAAACCAAGACACTGAAAGCAGGCTCACCACTCTTGATTATGTGAGTGAATGAGACTGCAACTTTTGACATACTCACAGTTGCAGCCACATGCCCAATTGTATGTGCCACAGCAACCTAAACACCAAACTCATAAATCAGCATTTCATAAAACCAAATTCAAACATTTCTCACCCAAAATTTTTGCTCTGCTGTATTAAAGACTGAGTCTTGCGTCAACTACGACAGTATCATGATCATATCCTCAACAATTTCAATGTTTCATGTTCCAAAGTAACACAAAATTCACTAAACAAATTCAAACTTCTCATTGTTTCCCTTCACATTCCTAGAAACCAAAAAGGACTTAAATACACCAAGAGTGAAATTTTATACAGCGTCTGTTCTCGTGTCCCAAGAATAACATGATTTACTGACGACGAAACTCAAATTTCTAATCTTCCCAGCAGATTCTCAAAACCAAGCAAACAAAATCGATAAAAACAGCAAAAAGGCATAAAAGACTTACAGGGAACAGAGTCTTCCAAAACTCAAAATCAGTCTTAGGAGCATCAGCAATCCTTGTAGCCCAAGAAATCAGCATCATAAGAGACCCACAAGCAAGTGAGAGTGTAGAAGTAAGCCAAGGGTAAGGAAAAGCATTCAAGACCTTCTTGTTATAAATATTGAAAACAACATTCAAAGCCCACCAAGTAGCAAAATACATCCCAATTTTAATCTTTTGAGCTGCTTGCTCATCTGGTAACTCAACGTTAATATCTAGTGGCCTTGACCTATCAGCCTCGTATGCATTACAAACAGTAACAGGCTTTTCTTGCTGGGTTTTTCTCGAAAATGAGAAGCTCCCAATTGAAGAAATGTGGAGTGGTTTTTGTGAAGTCGTATCAAAGTTTAGGCCTTTTTGTGAGTTTTGGATGATGGGCAGTGGAGAAAATTTCAAAGCATTGAAAGATGAATGCTTTCTTGGTAAGGGATTAGAAAAAGAAGTGAATGATAATTTTGATTGGTTTAATGAAGAAATCATTGCGTTATTCATGTTTCAAAACTTAAAGCAAGAGGGTTGTGTTTTCAAATGCCAAAGGGTCTTCAAAGAATACACTAAAAAAAACAAGAACTTTGTTCTCTAATCGAAACACAGCCCAAAAATATATATGTTTTTGGGTTGTATATTTCGCTAACCTCGGAATCTCAGTATGAGAGTTCTGTTTTAGTTTTCGAGCTGATTTATTGAGGGAGGGAAGAGGAGATGAGTTTATATAGGAGGGAAGTGAACAAGGAGCAATGCAATGAAGGACAGAGATACAAGCGGTGACAGCTGTTACTTCTTTGTGCTCTCCAAGCTGTACTTTGATTTACTTCAAAATACTTTGATTTACTGTGTCTTTTCATGCTCTCCAAGCTGTACTTCTTTGTGCAAGCTAGAGACAACGATGGCGTGAGAAGGAGATTTTTAGTACATTTGTTTGTTGTTTAATCCAATTGTTGATTGTTGTTTTAGTGCTATTAGATGCGTGAGTTTTTTTTTTCATATTTTATTTTATTTTTAATGATGATTTTATAATTTTAAAGTTTGAATTGTATTGTTAATGGAGAGTTTTTCATGAACATCACATGAATTGTGTTAAACAAAATAAGCTAAAAATCATGTATGGTACTCTACTTTTTTCTTTTTTCTTTTTCATTTGATTTAATCATACCATCTATTATAGATTGGATCAAATCAATTTTCATGCTTTTGATTAAAGGTTATTCAACCCATATTTTTAATCTTGATACTAAATACTAATTAAATTTCAAGATGGATTTTATGTATTATGATATAATTGAATAATCTAGTTTGGAAGTGAATATATCAATTCGATCAAATTTAGGGTATAGTTTGATAATTTTGATAAGTAGAGGGATTGACCATTAACATGTGACAATGAGAACTAGTCTATAGTTATTATTTATAAATTAGATTTATCTTTGGGTGACCACATATTAGTCCTCAACCTATACACTAATTTTTAATTGAGTCTCAATTTTGTTTTATTATTTAATTAGTCCCCAATGTATACATGAGCTCTCGATCAAGTTCCCCATTCAAAATTGTCTTTATTATAATGATGTCCACCCAAACTAATTTGAATTTTAGGGCAAGGAAAAAAATTCATTTATGCAATAATATGATTTTAGATACAAGGGTTTGATGGAGGATTGTTGTACAAATTGGAGATCCGATTGATACAAAATAAAGATCGGGGACTAACTTATGAATGTTAGGAAAACTTCATTCCTTTTGAAATTTGGTATACGTTTGAACCAAAGAGTTTTTGATTTTTTCTATTTATTTTATGGGAATATTCGTGGTAGCTATAATCACTATCAAACAAGCTTTTCGTGACCAAATTCCTTACCCTTCCACTTTTCCAATTTCGCCTTTGTACCAAATTTTGGATTTTGTGAATATAGGAAATTCAAGCCTCTCAAATCTAGCTAGGGAATTCCCCACGTGTTTCCATTTTTTTTAAAGCCTCCACCCGGGGGTCAACCTAGAGTTTTTGTGCCTGTTTGACAATACGGTCAAACCCGCGTTTGATCAAAATTTAATTTTTATTTTATTTTAAATAATTTTTTTTTGTGTTTTTAGATCATTTTGATGTGTTGATGTTAAAAATAATTTTTTAAAAATAAAAAAATATATTATTTTGATGTATTTCTTAACGAAAAGTATTTTAAAAAACAACCGCAACCACCCTCCCAAACATACCCCTTTACTTGTTCGGGTTAAAAAGATAATAAAAAAATTTAGTTAATTAATTAAGAATCCAAGTTAGCCCACATAAAATACGATTATTAACCTATAAATTTTTATTTTTTTTATAAAAACTTTGTAATTAAAATAAAATTATGTTAATTCTTTTTAGTCAAGTATTTTTAGATTGACTATCCTACTAAACTTTTCAAACTTACATTCTCCCGTTTGATCTATTCAATTATCCAACTGTGCTCACAATTTGAACATTGAAAATGTCAATTTATTTAAATTTTTGCTTCAACAAAAATTTCTTTATTTTGGGCTGTATGACACCGCGTTTTAAAAACACTTTGAAATAGATTATCCAACAAAAAATTAAAGTAAAATATTAAAAAAATTAGTGTTTTTAAATTATTTTCATGTGCTAATATCAAAAATAAATTTTAAAAAATAAAAAAATAATAATTTTAATATATTTTTGAACGAAAAACAATTTTAAAAACAACTACAACCACAACCACACTCTCAGACAACACTTCATTTGATCAGCAGCACCCCCACCTCCCCAACTTGGTCATTGATGTAACTCATGCCCAAGAAATGCCAAATTTTGTGATATTTCCTCCCCCCTTCACCCCACATGCACTACATCAAAATTTGAAGCCGTTCCTTTTCTTTTCTTGGTGGGGGAAATGGGCAGACACAGGCATGCATCAATAATTGAGATGGTAGAATCCATACACATATCATTCACCAACCTCCAAAACTACGTCGAATCAAAGCCACCAAAGATCGATGTGACTGCTCAGACACGTCTCGGGCCCTTACAAATTCTGCACCGCTAAAACTCTAGCAATGAACATAAGAGGACAATGCCTCGAGTTTATGTTCGTTGATTTTGAGCAGAAATACACGCACCCGGCTTTCATTTGGCTGGCAGATGTCTATAATTCTTGTCAACCTGTGTTCATTGCATGTGTTGATGGTGATTTCCGATGTTTTCCATGCTTTTCATGGACGGACGGAGATTTTTCAAATAAAGAAAATAAATATCTTGGTTTAATTTATTTATACGCGGCTAGGATAGTTTTATTATTGCAAATTTTTAGTTTTTGCCCCCCACCAATTTTATTTCTCTTTTCAGCAAGTTATAGTGGAGTGTAGGGGCGGGTTACACAGGGTCAGAGAGGCCTCGGCACTCTAAAAATAAAAATAAAAATAATTTTTTTTAAAACTAAATGATTTTCTACACTTTTAACAGTTACTCGAAAATTAAGACCCAATATAATAGTCAATATACTAACTCTTTTGTAAATCTAAATTGATAAAATATCAATAAAAATGATTATCAAAGCATTTAATTTAACTACCCTACCACTTTGAAGCATATAAAATAATTTTGCTAGCATTTTGATTATTTTCATGATAATTGAACGAACTCACAAGTATCATAATGACATTTTCGCTCCTCTCTTGTCAAGTTTAAAAAAGGTTATTAGTATTGCATTTACTATAGTATTTGGATGCATTTTAAAAATATATTTAACTTGAAAAGAATTAAATTAATATTTTTTCATGATTTTTAATGTATTGATGTTAAAAAATAAAACATTTTTAAATTTTTAAGTATTTTTAAATAAAATATCTCTTTAAAAAAGCACCACACCATGGTAACAAACACGCTTCATAGCATAAAATGTGTCCTATCTACAAAAATCAAATAACGCTACATTGAATCGAGAGAGTTAATAAGAAGAAAGTGCATTCGATTTCTTGCTATCAAATCATATCCCAATTGTAGGATTAAATGGGGACTGAAAATACATTATTGCATATATAAGATTCTATTTGCATAACAATAAAAAAACCTTATCAAATATATTTAATTATTCCTATATATATATATATATAAACGATTTAGTTTATAAGAAAAATAGATGGTGTTGTTCATGATACCTAACATCTCAAAACAAAAACTAATTAATAGTAAATCCAGTACAAACCGTTGCAGTATGTGGACATAATGGTGTTTGGTGACGGCAAGAGGCACGACCCTAGCTGCTATCATGCACGTGTAAGTATTAGTTGTCCCTTGGAATTTCTTGGAAGGCTGGGGTCATGCTTTGATCTACCTACCTAACCTTCCCATGAATCTATTTGGCTCTTGTTTTTGCTTTCATTCTTCGTTTCTTCATCATCTCTATGTTTCTTCGTGGATGATTGGGACATTTTTATTCTTAGTATTAGGAAACTGAGTGTGTACGAGAAATTAAAGCAAACTAAGCTACGAGGTTGTCCCTCAATGGTTATTGATTGCTGCTTGTCTTCCGATTTCCATGGTAATCATTTTGTTTCTGTTTTAATGACTAAAGAATTTTGTGAATTAGATTCATTTTGTAATTAAGTTTTGAACATGCCATTTATATTTATACTGATTTTATTAGACTATTCAAAAAGATTAGGGCCAGTTGAATTGAAGTGATTAAAGCGCACACATTGTTATTTTTATTCATGGACACAAACAAGATACAGAGAGGGATGGCCGCACCAAGAGGTCCATATAGACGTACGTAATACATATTATGATACCATGGACGGGAACATGCATGCATGCATATAATCAGGCACCGTTGACCTCTTTATTCCTAAATACATAGACGAGTAATTAAGGGCATGCGTGTTCTCTGATGCGCTGGCTTCGTTTAGTTATGATCACTAGAACGAAGGTAAATATCAACGGTAGCGTTTATAGTGCGGAAAAGGTCGAGGTAAAAATCAGGGTCTTCGCCGCATGGATCCTTCTTCACATATTCGACAGTCCATTTTGCGGTGCTGGCGGTGGTGACCTGAAGAGTGACGGTGAAGGAGTCATATGTTTGCAGCAGCGATCCTTCCAGCACCTTGTAGGTTATTTTCTTGGCGTGGTCGTCAACGGCTTCAACTACATACTTGAATTTCTCCGCAGTGTCTGCTCATATATATATAGCTAACAAATCAATATATGGCCAATCTTACAGATTAATTTAATCAGAATTTAGCTAGAATTCAAATCATTTGATGTATGGATGGATCAGTACTGCTGTAATTAATATTGTTATTGCATCCTTAATTAATCATGTACGCACGTACCAGCGCAGGAATCGGCAGCCAGGATTTCAATCACCTTGCGGGAGCCAACAGTATTCACCCAGCTTCTGTTGCCGTCAGCAAGATTTACTGTCTGCACAATAGCACCGCAGACACTCGGTAACATGCTTGCTTGTTTCTTGAAGAATTTGTAAAAAGAGCCAGTAGAGCATTGAATTCGTGTTTCAATGACTTTTGTGGAACGGGAAGCAGCACAAGAAAGAACTCTGACTGGAGCATAAACTTGGACTGGTGTTTCGTAGACGTGTGCATGAAGAAGAGACATATTATCAGTGGAGCTAAGAGAGCTAGGTTGCTAGATAGTGATAAGGAAGGAATGCAGTGAAGAAATGGAGAGGCCTCATTAGCATTATATAGCAGAAGAGCCCAGCGCTAACCCCTTGATTCATCTTCTTTTGTCATATCAGCAGGTCGTGTTCAGCCATGGTGATAGGTGGTGAAGGATTAGCGAGAGCACCGCATTCCAATCTGCTTTTTTCTTTCTTTCTTTCTTTCAAAAAAAGTTTATTCCTTATATAATGTCCAGATGCCTCATAAAATGATATGTGAAAGCAAACTAATTCCTTTTTGTTTGAATTTTCGTCAAGTGTTAACGGTGAACCTTCTTAATTTCTGAGTCTGCCTCCCATACTCTAGCTAGTGCCGGCCCTCTTTATTCAAAAGAAATTGAACCCCACTAACATATGTTTTAGCGAGTCCAGCTAGCGTAATTCGAGTTCCCGTAAGTTTCTTCTCCAATGAAGCTTCCACTGCCATGCACCATCACATAAATCTCCCATCATCAAATTAAATCATAACTAAGCTCGATCTTCTAAATCGTTGTAGCTAATTAAATCATATTTTAACAAAAATATTTCCAAAATAGATTTCTCAAATAAAAATTATTTATGCATAAATTTCATAATATCATCAAAATCTAAAATCTAAATTCAAACACCAAGCTAGTATCACCTAAATCTAAAATGTTTCGGAGTCCCTAACACATACTTGAACAAAACGTAGTCTTTACTCTATTAATAATAAGATAAATTAACAACTTATGGCTTGTCTTTACCCTTTAAAGGATTCCTTAAATAACTTTTTTTTCACTCAAACTTGTCTTGACATGGTTAGAATAAAGAATAAAAATATAGGATGAGATTGATCTTTTTGAGAAGTGGTGGTCTCCAAAATTCCTTATCTTATGCTAAGGAATCATAAGATAGCATGTTCATATCAATCTATCTATCTATATATTCTATTATGAGATTCTTAATATCATATTGGAAACGACATTTCATAATTATTAAAAATAGATAAATCTTCACCAAATAAAATGTAACATTTCATGCATTTTGATTATGAGATGTTTAAAGAATTTGTCGCTAAAATAATAATAATAATAATTGTAAGTTTGATAATTTGTCTCGAATCTTATTCTATAATCTACTATTTATTAATCCTAATTATAGTAAAATAGTGGTCGAATAATGAGGTTTAATATTTTTATCTCGTTTTTACTTTTTATACTAGTATTGTTTTTAGCCGGTTTGTCATTTTTTTAATGGCATGAACTTAATTTCAATAATATTCTTGTTCGATTACTATTAAAAATGTTAATTGATTCTTATGCGTAAACCTTACTCTAGTAATATTAACAAAACAAGTTGTTAGATGGTCGTTTAAATTGATGAGATAGTTTAAATTTCATCACTATAAGTATAATATTATGAATTATAGATTTAGTCGTATAAAATGAAATCTAATTATACCTATGGTGTGTTAGAAAATAATATAAAATCATATTATGGGACCTCACTTACAAGCTTAAGCTTTTAGGTGAGATGGTTCCTTAACATGGTATCAGAGCCTTGTTGACCTAGCGGTCACGAGTTCGAATCTCACCACCCCCATTCTATTTGATAAAAATCAAGCACAAGGTGATGTGGGCCTGTGCAATTTTCAAGCCCAAAGGGCTTTCACTTGAGGGGGTATGTTAGAAAATAATATAAAATCATATTATGGGACCTCCCTTACAAGTTTAAGCTTTTAGGTGAGATGGTTCCTTAACATGGTGTTGAATTAAGAATTATACTTGAATTATGGATATATGAAATTTGTGGGTGTGGAGTAAAATAGAAATAAAAGTTTTATGGATTGGGAAAGACAAATTTATTCATGGCTTGAGATAAAGTAGCTTTTTTTGAAACTGAAAGGAGAAATGAGCACCTTTGTTTTTGAAATGTCTTTACCTTTCAAAGTATCCTTATATAAACTTTTTTCATCCATTCAAATTGGTATGCATAAGAAAAGAATGAGAATATATGATGAGGTTGATCTTTTTGAGGAGTGGTCTCCAAAATTCCTTATCTCGATCCTAAAAGGATAGCAAAATAGAGTTTGCATATTGACCTTTCTTTACCATAAAGTCACACTATCTAGTGATTTATGGTTTTGTTGGTTTCTCTTGTCAATTAAAGCCTATAGATAAAGATTGCTGTGTAACTTGAGAAACAAATAAACAAATAAATTTTGGAATGATGATCCCAGAGTAATGAATTGTCCTCATAGTAACCAACAACAAAACAAAGATTTATATTTTGGAAAAAGGTAAATATAAGAAATTAGTCATTGCTTTCTTGCATATTATTACTTCTTTTTTCTAATTGAAATTCATATGGGAAATTATTTCACAATTATTATGATTATGAGATCATAATGAGAACCAAATGAAATGGAACACTGCATGCATTATGATTATGAGATCTATTAAAACATAAATAAAATGTCTCCCAGTTTTACTATACTTTTATTATTCTATACATAGGTTTTATTGAACTTGTGAATTGGTTTAGTTAAATGATGATTTTGTCCTTAAATGACTTTAGGAGTGAAGATATAATATTTTGTTTTGTTTTTTTTGCATAATATAATATTTATTATGCCCTTAAAGTAAAAACTTGATGCCAAGACAACATTATTTTTCAGTTTATATTTTAAATGCACAATAAAATTACCATAATACTTTAAAATTAAGATTATCAAAATGATTATCAAAGCATTTAATTTAACTACCCTACCACTTTGTAACATATAAAATAATTTTGCTAGCATTTTTTGATTATTTTCATGATAATTGAACGAACTCACAAGTATCATAATGACATTTTCGCTCCTCTCTTGTCAAGTTTAAAAAAAGGTTATAAGTATTGCATTTACTATAGTATTTGGATGCATTTTAAAAATATATTTAACTTGAAAAGAATTAAATTAATATTTTTTTCATGATTTTAATGTATTGATGTTAAAAAATAAAACATTTTTAAATTTTTTAAGTATTTTTAAATAAAATATCTCTTTAAAAAAGCACCACACCATGGTAGCAAACACGCTTCATAGCATAAAATGTGTCCTATCTACAAAAATCAAATAACGCTACATTGAATCGAGAGAGTTAATAAGAAGAAAGTGCATTCGATTTCTTGCTATCAAATCATATCCCAATTGTAGGATTAAATGGGGACTGAAAATACATTATTGCATATATAAGATTTTATTTGCATAACAATAAAAAAACCTTATCAAATATATCTAATTATTCCTATATATATAAAAACGATTTAGTTTATAAGAAAAATAGTTGGTGTTGCTCATGATACCTAACATCCCAAAACAAAAACTAATTAATAGTAAATCCAATACAAACCGTTGCAGCATGTGGACATAATGGTGTTCGGTGACGGCAAGAGGCACGACCCTAGCTGCTATCATGCACGTGTAAGTATTAGTTGTCCCTTGGAAGGCTTGGGTCATGCTTTGATCTACCTACCTAACCTTCCCATGAATCTATTTGGCTCTTGTTTTTGCTTTCATTCTTCGTTTCTTCATCATCTCTATGTTTCTTCGTGGATGATCGGGACATTTTTATATTTTTATACAAATTTTTATTTTATTTTTGATTTTTTTTCTTTATTTTTCTTTAATTTTTATTTTGTGGGCTGGTTGCCTGGCCCTGGTGGGCCAAGCTGCCAGCCCGCTTACTGGGGCAGGGCTGCCAGCCCCTTCCCATAGGGCTGGGCTGCCGGCCCGCCCTACATGGGGGTTGGGCCTCCGGCCCGCCTACATGGGCATGGGCCTCCAGGCCCGCCTAAACTAAAGATCGGGCTTCCGCCCATTGATTCTCGGACTGGGCCTACACTCCAGTCACCTCGGTCTGGGCTTCCAGCCCATACGATTGGGAGTCCTCCTTCATCCAAGGGTCGGGCTCAAAGCCCGACCCAACTGGTTCACTCCCCGCGCATGCAAAATGAAGAAGACGATGAATAGTGATTTTTGGAGTGTGATGAATGGCGTACCTGTTAACACCTTTAGGTAGAGGAGGTCGAGGTGGTTCTTATGGTCGTGGTGGTGTTGGAAATGGTGGCCTGTGGTGGCCGGAATGGGTGTCGGAAAGTGACGGGGCTGTGCTGCGGTGACGCTGCTGCTGGTCTGCTACCTCGCTAGAGGAGGTGGTGTGCTGCTGGAGTGGAGGCGAAAATGATGGTGACAAAGTAGTGGTGCAAGGTGGCCGGAGTCGATGACTGGAGTTGCTGCACCGAGAGGGAGAGAGAGACAGAGGCTCCTCTGGTTTTAGAGAGAGAAGCCGATCGACTGACCGAGAGAGAAGAAAAAGAAAAGGAAAGGAGCTGGGGATGCCGGGGATGTTTAAGAAAAATTACTGGAGTTTTTAACGTGAGATTTGCGTCTTCTCCGATCAAACTGCTCCCTTTTTTTCACTCTGTTTTTTCTTCTTTCTCTGTTAAAAATCCTCTCATGTTTCTGTTTTTTTTCTTTCTTTTTCATTTTTGATCTCCTTCCTATCCACTGCATGCTGCTATTTATAGCAGAGAAGCCCAACCGTTCGGCCGCCAGAATGTTTAATGCAGGGTGCCGCCGCTGAAAATTCAATGCAAGGCGCGCCTGAAAATTCAATGCCAGGCACGCCGGAACAGTGCACGCTTATGCCGGTAAATGTGGTGCAGGGCACGCCTGACTAGTGCAAGTTTCAAAATTTTTAAGAAGGTAAAATATGATTTGGTCCCCAATTTATAATTTCTTTAATTGCACCCAATTGTATTTAAACTTGTGATTTTATGCAATTATATCCCATCAAAAATTCAATCTCAACCTTAGCTTTGCGCGACCTTTTTATTCTGGTCCTTGGTTTCTGATTTGCGCGATTTAACCCCCAATTAACCATTAGACTCTCAATTCATTCAATTTGCCCCCCGATTTTGCATAATTGGCTTAGAAAATTCAAATCGGTCTCCGAAAATTCCAATCTCATCAATTTCACCCGAATTAAATTCAAGAACTTGATTTCTCATCGATTAAGCCCTTAATAAAATTAAATTGGCTAATTTAAAATATAATCAAGTTCTTGCACTTAATTAAATCTTTCAACTGGGCCCTAAACTAATTCTCAAACATAATTACACTTTTAAATTGGCCAACGATTAAATCAAACTGACCCATAAAAATATAATCATATCTTTTGACTTCATTTTTACGCAGATTTATCCGATAATAAATTACTTTAGCCTTGAATCTGCATTTTCCTTTATTTATTGGCACAAAGAGGTACGATCGAGCTCTCGAAAACATCCAAAATTTCACCCTGATTTTCCTACAGACACCAGCCCCTTTTATTTTATTGTTTTGTTATTTACGGGTAGTTTTGGGGAATGACCCAAAATTGGGTTATGACATTGTTATTTGATTATTTTTATAAGTCAAATTTCTATTTATTAGTCTTTTGTAAAGTTCAAAGTATAGTTCTCTTCACGAGGAAGTCTCTACCCCTTTAAGTCAAAAATGTTGAATTTAAGTGATTAAAGCGCACACATTGTTATTTTTATTCATGGACACAAACATGATACAGAGAGGGATGGCCGCACCAAGAGGTCCATATATACGTAGTACATATTATGATACCATGGACGGGAACATGCATGCATGCATATAATTGTAAAGTGTGTATTTTGTATTTTTTCAATTGTATTACAATCTCTAATATTTATAGAGAAATATACTATCATGTAAACTAGATGGATTACATAAGATAAGGATAACTTTAAATGAATTCAAATTCAAAATGAAGAGTCCTAGCTTGAACTGCAGCTTATCTTCAATCCTGCATGATCTGCATTTGATTTCCCGTGATCACAGCTGTGGCTTGATCTGTTACTGTCTACCTCCATCTGTTACTGTATGGTTAATAGCTTAATATCCCCCCTCAAGATGGACAGCCTTTGGTAAGTCCAATCTTGAATTTCAGATTGTCAAACTTGTGACGTGAAAGAGGCTTTGTCAAAGCATCTGCGAGCTGATCTTCCGAAGCTACATGACACACCCGTAGCTTACCTGATTGAACCCTTTCTCTAATAAAATGAAAATCAATTGATACATGCTTCATACGTGAGTGAAACACAGGATTTGAACTCAATTGTGTGGCACCAATATTGTCACAATAAATTAGTGGAGTGTGAGAGATTGGTTGATGTAATTCAGTGAGTAGAGAACAAACCCAACTTAATTCAGAAGCCGTGTCAGCCACTGAGCGATACTCAGCCTTTGTTGATGATCGAGCGATAGTCCTTTGCTTTTTAGATGACCATGACACAAGATTTCGGCCAAGATACACTATATAAGCTCCTGCAGATGAAAAATCATCCTTATTCCCCCCCAATCAGCATCAGAATAGGCGTGTAGTTGATCTGGAGAGTGACGATGAAGTAGAATTCCTTCAGTGTTTGTGCCAGACAAGTAACGCAAAAGCCTCTTAACTAGCTTCCAGTGAAAATCAGTCGGCTGATGCATAAATTGCGATAGCTTGTTCACGGCAAAAGAGAGGTCTGGTCGAGTGAGAGCAAGATACTGAAGACTCCTAATTGTTGCTCTGTATTCAGTTGGGTCTTCAAGTGGAACTCCCATGTATATAGTTGGTGAAGTGTCAGTGGGCATTGGAGTGTCAACTGGCCGAGAGCTGCTCATGTGTGTTCTTTGGAGCAGATCTTGAATGTACCGATTTTGGGAGAGAATCAGTCCACTGGGATGATTTTTGATTTCCACTCCAAGGAAGTATGTAAGTGGACCCAAGTCTTTCAAAGAGAACCTGTGAGCAAGTCTTTGAACAAACAAGTTAATTGCATTTTCATTATCACCTGTGATGATTATATCATCTACGTAGACCAGCAAATAGACAAGTTGGCTGTGCTGATTGTAGATGAATAGATAAGTGTCATTGACAGAGTTCATGAAACCAGATGCTACCAGAAATGTTCTCAATTCATGATACCACACATGCGGCGCCTGCTTGAGTCCGTAAATAGCTCGTTTTAATTTGCAAACAAAATCAGGTTTATCTCTGTCAACAAGTGTTGGTGGTTGAACCATGTAAACATCATCATGCAGCGTTCCTTGAAGGAACGCATTGTTCACATCTAACTGATGAAGTTTCCATCCTTGACTCACGGCAATAGAGAGAACCAACCTCACAGTGGTTGCTTTAATTACTGGACTAAACGTCTCAGTATAATCCAGTCCCGACCTTTGATTAAATCTCTTGGCAACGAGACGCGCTTTTTAGCGAGCAACCGTGCCATCTGAATTCTTCTTTACCCTGAAAATCCATTTACATCCAATTAAGTTAGAAGCACACTGTGAAGGCACTAATTCCCAAGTGTTATTTCGAATTAGGGCATTGTACTCCTCTTTCATGGCTTCACACCAGTGAGCTTCCTTAAGGGCCTGTGTAACTGTTGAAGGTTCTGTGTCTGCAAAAATGGGTAGTTGTGTGTTTAAGGCTAACTTCTTTGGTTTGTGGATATTGCTCTTGGATCTTGTCTGCATGGGGTGTGTTGGTTTGGTGGGCTGTGTATCTGGTGGGGAATCATTTGATGGAGCAGGAAGTGCAGGAATGGAAGGGAGTGGTAAGGCAGTGGTGGTGGTGGTACAACTTGGGGAGGAGCTGCTAGCAGGGGGTTCTGCAGAGGATGTAGCCGCAGGTGGTGTTATGAAACGGGGCACTGGTGGAGAAGAGATGACAGAGATGACATTTGGTGGTGAGTTGTCTTCATGAGATGTAATGGATGAAGACTGACGTGAATTGAAAGATGCATACGGGAAGGTGGACTCAATGAAATGCACATGCCATGAGGTGTAAAATTTGGATGAGACAGGTTCAAAACAGATATAAGCACTCTGAGAGGAGGCATATCCCAAGAAAATGCATGGTTTGGATTTATCATCAAGTTTATTTGAGGAGTATGGCCAAAGCCATGGATAGCACAAGCACCCAAAAATGCGAAGTTTTGTAAAATTGGGAGTTTGTTGGAAGATAAGCTCAAAAGGTGAGGTATATTGTAATGAAGCTGATGGCATGCCATTTATTAAGTAAATTGCAGTGGAGAAAGCAAAGGACCAAAATTGAGGTGGTAAAGATGCATGGGACATGAGTGAAAGACCTTTTTCCACAATGTGTCTGTGTTTGCGTTCCGAAATGCCATTGTGTTCTGGAGTGTGTGGAGGAGAAGTTCTATGAGAAATCCCATTTAGGTGAAAGAAATCAGTAAGTGCAATAAATTCACCTCCATTGTCTGAATAAAAGGTAACGATTTTGTGTTTGAAAAAGTTTTCAACAATGGCTTTGAAACGTATGAATGTATGTCGGACATCAGATTTGTGTTTTAGCGGATACAACCAAGTGTATCTTGTAAAATGATCAACAAAAATTACGTAGTATTTAAAGCCATCAATGGAATGAATTGGAGCAGTCCAAACATCAGAGAAAATAACATCTAAGGGTGTGCGAGATGTTAACGTAGACTTAGAAAAAGGTAGTTTGTGACTCTTGTTACATTGGCATGCATTGCAAACAAAATCTTTATTGACAGGAGAAGAGTCGAGATTATTTTTGGATAAAATGAGATGCAGAATTGATAACGATGGATGTCCTAATCTAAAATGCCAATTTATTGGTGCGATTTTGAGGCTGGTGAAGGCAACTGGTTTGGAGGAAACTGGACGCAACCCTGACCATTCATAAACACCACCGTGAGTTTCACCCCGAGCGCGAACCATTACCGTTAGCAGATCCTTCACAAGAAAACACCAAGGTAAGAATTCAATAGACACATTATTGGAAACACAGAATTGATAAATGGATATGAGATTCTTTTTAATAAGCGGAACACAAAGAATGTTTTGCAAATTAAATGAATCAGTGGAATTTTTCAAGGTTGTGGATCCTGTGTGTGTAATACTTAGACCAGTACCATCCCCAATCATAACATCATTTGTTCTAGTATATTGATTGTGCAGCGAGAGATTATTGAGGTCTGCTGTGATGTGGTGAGATGCACCACTGTCAAGCAGCCATGAAGAGGCATTAGGAGTGGGGGCAGCTGCAAGATGAGCCTGTGGTTGCCAGCTGCGTGGATGATTGTGATGTGGAGTATTGGATTCGTGGGGAACGAATTTAAAGGAGGGACAATGTTTTGCTGTGTGTCCTTGCACTCCACAAACTTGACAGTATCCCATGTACTGTGGCCGTGGAGATGGTTGATGGGATGCACGCCATGATGGTAGAGACTGATAGTGAGGTCTGCTCATAGCCTGTGATGGATACCTGGAACCTGGTCTTCCAGTGACAGCATTTGCTGTGGGTGAAAATTGCAAAGGTGACTTCTGGACTGGAGGCAGAGAGGCCTCAAACATTAGCAGTTTTTCATGTAATTCCTCAAAGGAGATGGAAGAATCACGTGCTTGGACTGCACGTACAAGTTCACGGTATTCATCTCCTAATTCTTCAAGAATCTTATCAGTGATGTCTTCACTTTCCAACGGGGCACCAAGGACTGCTAATTCATCTGCCTTTGTTTTGACAGAGTAGATGAATTCTGAGATGCTGAGAGAGCCTTTGGTGAGTGCTTTGAAGATGGTCTTAATTTGTTTGATTCGGCCTCTTGAAGGTGTGGCATATGTTGATTCCAAAATTTGCCAGGCTTCCTTGGATGTGTTGGCACGGGCAATGAATGGGATGATAGTGTGATGAATGGAACCAAGTAATGCATTTAGTATGAGTTGGTCTTGGCGTATCCATGGGTGATACGCAGGGTTAGGCAAATTACCACTGTCTGTGGTAATTGTTTCTGAAGGACATGGTTTGCTGCCATCAATAAAACCGAGAAGATCATAGCCTGTGAAAAGTGTTTGAAATTGCAGTTTCCAGGAAAGGTAATTGGTACTGGTGAGTTTCAGAGGTGTTTGTGCAGTGACATTTATCGTCACTAAGTTTGGTGGTGGTGTGGTGGATGATTGGCTGGAGCTGGATTCAGTCATGTTTTGATGGAAAAAAAAATTATGATCGCTCTGATACCATGTAAAGTGTGTATTTTGTATTTTTTCAATTATATTACAATCTCTAATATTTATAGAGAAATATACTATCATGTAAACTAGAAGGATTACATAAGATAAGGATAACTTTAAATGAATTCAAATTCAAAATGAAGAGTCCTAGCTTGAACTGCAGCTTATCTTCAATCCTGCATGATCTGCATTTGATTTCCCGTGATCACAGCTGTGGCTTGATTTGTTACTGTCTACCTCCATCTGTTACTGTATGGTTAATAGCTTAATAATAATCACGCACCGTTGACCTCTTTATTCCTATTTTGATGAGTTTTTTCCTTATAAATATATGAAGCTAAGAATATATTTTTATATTTCTTTAATATTAACGCCTTAACATATATATATATATATATATTAAAATAAAATAATAATTTTAATAGAGTTTTTTTCAATCCCAATTGTACAATCTATAATTAAATAATTATCAAAAGAGTTTTGGCAGTAACAACATTCAATTATTTTTAGGCGGTTAAAAAACCCTGTTTCTAACAAATTTTATCAATTACAATTTTACTAATTAAATATTAAAATAATCAATTACAACCCATATAAAATCAATTTGTTACCTATATAAAAAAACTCAACGCAACATGAGGGAAGTTCGCTAGTATTATCTAAAAGATGGAAAAACCTATGGATGTCAGCTCCCAATCTGGACTTTGAAGAAGAAGGCATATTTGGTGACGGTGCATTTCATGAGTTTTTAAGAGTTGTGATGCTTCGTGATTTCTCATATT
Source organism: Salix udensis (assembly GCA_029204005.1). NCBI lineage: Eukaryota > Viridiplantae > Streptophyta > Magnoliopsida > Malpighiales > Salicaceae > Salix > Salix udensis. The sequence goes on along the minus strand of CM055022.1, from coordinate 1,377,767 downwards.
TAACGAAATTCTCCCTCTCATGCGATGTGCACTCTGATGCATCTCGCATTAATACATGGATATTTGGGAGAGCGAGTAATTGTTACGTTTTGGCTTGTTTGAACTGTGTTTTTGGGTTTTCTATTTGTGATTTGTAAACAAAGATTAACAAAACTAGTTCTGGAATTTCAAGGTTCCAGTGACCTTCTTTTGCACACGGCAATATTTAGGATTAAATGTCTCAATATCTTTTCATTCAACCAGATGATAATTTAAATATAAGTTTAGACCATAACCCCCCTGTTAACTACCCATTACTAATATTGATTCTAATTAGCTTACATAAATAACGTACTGAAATACAAAACTGAATACTGAATTATAATATTTAAATATAGGTGGTTAATAAAGTAACTATGGTTGATAAAATAACTATGGTCGCCACGCGTCACTCATCCAGCTGCTGACTCGTTTCCCAATGGTAGCCACACGTCTTTCATCCAAAGTGTTGTCCCGTTCCCTCAGCTGCATTGTCACGCGTCCTGTCATCCCGCGACATGTAGCCGCCACGCGTCCACCATCAGCCCGTAACAAAAATCTAACTAATTGTCTTTTCCTTTTTTTTCTTTAAATGATAAATGCATTTAGATTTTATTTTTTGAATTCTTCTCGAAAAAAGATGTTGAAAATGATGAGAATGTGTCAAAATTTTATTGTTTTTTGGATTTTTTTTAAATGTTCTTTTCACTAGTATTTTATTAAAAAAATAGTAAAATATTGGGTTATGACACCACTAATTGAAATATTCTCAAATAATTAAATGTTTGATTAATATAATAAACTTCAAGACCAAATATATTACATACTCAATTAGCAAGTTGAGTAGATTTACCAATAATTCAATTGCATATCATTGAAAACAATAAATAAGATACTCAAATATTCGAGATGCAACTTGGACTGTGAGTTACACTATATTAGTTACTAAGAGCACGATAAATTTATAATGTTATAGATTGTATATCAAACACCAAGGATTTCAAATTCCCTAGTGGAAATGTCATTACTTGATGGAGCAACAATTCTGTTGCGATGGCATTCCTTGGGCCTCCCAGAGATGGGAGAGAGTGGAGAAGGGGTTTTAGATATAATTATGAGATTATGATTAAAAAATTTCAAGAATCATCACATAGTATTAAACTCACTAAAAAACCTAATGGTCTACGAGGGTTTGAGTCAAAGACTTGTTCTACAAAGAAAAGACCTATCACTCCTGATATACCTTACCCATGATAAGTTGTATTGTTATTTGATTATTTTTATAAGTCAAATTTCTATTTATTAGTCTTTTGTAAAGTTCAAAGTATAGTTCTCTTCATGACGAAGTCTCTACCCATTTAAATCAAAAACATAACTATTCTAAAAGCACCTCACAACACTCCAAAACATATATCATAAAACACGTTGAATTGAAGTGATTAGAGCGCACACATTGTTATTTCTATTCATCGACACAAACAAGATACATAGAGGGATGGCCGCCTTGATTACATGAACACCCACAATATTAGAAGGCATACATCGCTCTTTCATGCTACAAGCATGTGCCTTCATTATCATGTGGGTGGACATATATATGATAGCTAAGCAAGCCAAACCAAGAGGTCCATATAGACGTACGTAATACATATTATGATACCATGGACGGGAACATGCATGCATGCATGCATATAATCAGGCACCGTTGACCTCTTTATTCCTAAATACATAGACGAGTAATTAAGGGCATGCGTGTTCTCTGATGCGCTGGCTTCGTTTAGTTATGATCACAAGAACGAAGGTAAATATCAACGGTAGCGTTTATAGTACGGAAAAGGTCGAGGTAAAAATCAGGGTCTTCGCTGGATGGATCCTTCTTCACATATTCGACAGTCCATTTTGCGGTGCTGGCGGTGGTGACCTGAAGAGTGACGGTGAAGGAGTCATATGTTTGCAGCAGCGGTCCTTCCAGCACCTTGTAGGTTATTTTCTTGGCGTGGTCGTCAACGGCTTCAACTACATACTTGAATTTCTCCGCAGTGTCTGCTCATATATATATAGCTAACAAATCAATGGCCAATCTTACAGATTAATTTAATCAGAATTTAGCTAGAATTCAAATCATTTGATGTATGGATCAGTACTGCTGTAATTAATATTGTTATTGCATCCTTAATTAATCATGTACGTACGTACCATCGCAAGAATCGGCAGCCAGGATTTCAATCACCTTGCGGGAGCCAACAGTATTCACCCAGCTTCTGTTGCCGTCAGCAAGATTTACTGTCTGCACAATAGCACTGCAGACACTCGGTAACATGCTTGCTTGTTTCTTGAAGAATTTGTAAAAAGAGCCAGTAGAGCATTGAATTCGTGTTTCAATGACTTTTCTACTGGAAAGGGAAGCAGCACAAGAAAGAACTCTGACTGGAGCATAAGCTTGGACTGGTGTTTCGTAGACGTGAAGAGCCATATTATCAGTGGAGCTAAGAGAGCTAGTAATAAGGAAGGAATGCAGTGAAGAAATGTAGAGGCCTCATTAGCATTATATAGCAGAAGAGCCCAGCGTTAACCCCCTGATTCTTCTTCTTTTGTCATATATATCAGCAGGTCATGTTCACATGATATATACCTTTCAAAGCTATATATAGCTAATATGGTTGTGATAAAAGTTTATTCCTTATATAATGTCCAGATGCCTCATGAAAGATTCAAGCTTTTGTATTTTTCATTGATCATCTGTCAAAGCTTACAAGATGTTTAAATAGAGTACAAAATAACAAAATCCCTATACATCATCAATTTTGAATTTCGAACTTAAGCTATCTTCACTGATTCTGCAGATGAGAAGATTGAGTGATTTTCGGCAGACTTGATCTTCACTGATTCTTCAAGGTTGACTTGATCTTCCACATGCCCCCTCAATCGAAAGGGTAAAGAAATTACTCTGAGATTGGTGCGTAGAAGTTGAAAACGCTGGGAAGATAAAGGCTTTGTTAGAGCATCTGCATACTGATCTTTGGTAGAAATCAGACGAACAAGTAGTTTTCCACTGATCACTTGATCCCTTACATAATGAAAATCTATTTCAATATGTTTTGTTCTTGCATGAAACATGGGATTACTTGTAAGATAAGTAGCCCCAATATTATCACACCATAGAACTGGAGGTTGTATGGGTGAGATATGAAGATCAGCAAGCAATGTTTTTAACCATTGGATTTCGGCAGCTGCATTGGCCAATGCCTTATACTCTGCTTCGGTGCTACTCCTTGCAACAGTGGGCTGCTGCTTGCAACTCCAAGAGACCAAGTTTTTCCCGAGATAAACACAATAAGCACCAATTGATCTCCGGTCATCTTGATCAGAAGCCCAATCGGCATCACTGAATGTCTGTAGCTGCAGATTAGAGTCAGGCTGAATAAAAAGAGCATGAGAAATGGTCTCCTTCAAGTATCTGAGAATCCGTTTTACTGCCATCCAATGAGCATCTCTCGGATCATGCATGTATTTACTAACTTTATGTATAGCAAAAGCAAGCTCTGGCCTGGTAAATGAAAGATATTGTAACCCCCCAACAATACTTCTATATAAATGCGGATCAGAAAAAGAATCACCATCTGACTTGGTTAATGACTGTGATGTGGACATCGGTGTAATAGCAGGTTTAGACTTGTCCATCTTGCTGCGAAGAAGAAGATCAAGTATGTAACGACGCTGAGACAAATAAAGTCCATCAGCACTGCGAATTGCTTCCACACCAAGGAAAAATCCAAGTTCACCCAAATCCTTGACTGGAAAATCAACCTGAAGCAGACTAATCACATGATTGATAAAATTGATATCAGCCCCAGCTAATATGATATCATCGACATAGATTAGAAAATAAACAAGCAGAGAACCATTTTGATAGACATAAAGAGAGTGATCTGCTTGACTCCCCTTAAAACCAAGAATCTGCAATTTCTCTGTTAACCGAGAGAACCACGCCCGTGGCGCCTGGCGAAGACCATAGATGGATTTTTGTAATTTGCACACATGCTCAGGAAATTGGGGATGAAGAAACCCGGGTGGTTGAGCCATATATACATCCTCATTCAAAAAGCCATGCAAGAAGGCATTTTGAATATCAATTTGGCGAAGATGCCAGCCACGAGATATAGCAATTGACAACACCATGCGAACAGTGGTGGGTTTTACAACAGGGGAAAAAGTTTCAGAAAAATCAACCCCCTCCTGTTGATTAAATCCCTTAGCTACAAGCCTAGCTTTAAACCGTTCTATACTCCCATCAGCCCTTCTTTTAATTCGATAAACCCACTTAGACCCAAGAACATTTGCAGCAGAGGAGAAGGAATAAGAGTCCATGTACCATTTTTTAGCAAGGCATCAACCTCGGAATTCATTGCAGCTCGCCAATCAGCATGTTTGCTTGCCTCGGTATAACATGTAGGTTCCATATCCATGGTGGTAACAGTGGCCATAAGTGCTCTGGGAAGTGGATACCTGATATGAGAAGCAGGTGGCAGCTTGGGTCTATGGATATTATTCTTGCTTCGGGTAATCATGGGATGGGTGTTTGTGGGATGGTTGTTTGGTGGAGCTTGGGCAATTGGGGATGAAATTGGTTGAGGTTCAATTTCAGGGATGAGAGTAATGGGTAGGTCCGGGGCTGTTGGGGATGAAATATCAGTGACAGTGGCGGAAGATGATGGGGAATCAGTGGGGATCACAAGTGGCGGTGGTGCTGAATTTGGAAATATAGAACCTGCAGAAGAGTTAGTGGAAAAATTCGACAAATGAAGAGGAGTAGATAAAGTGACAGAGGAGTGATTTTGTGGAGGACTAACAGTGGAGGATGATTTATATGGAAAATAAGACTCATCAAAAACAACATGACGGGAAACATAAATTTTGCCTGTTGAAGCATCCAAACATTTGTAACCCCTATGACCAATGCTATAACCAATGAAGATACATGATTTGGAACGAAAATCCAATTTATGTTTATTATACGGACGCAAATAAGGCCAGCAAGCACAACCAAACACGCGTAAAAATTTAAAATCAGGTTTTGAATGATTCACCATTTCGTAAGGGGATTTGTTGTCTAAAATTGGGGTAGGTAAGCGATTAATAATAAATACCGCTGTCAAGAAAGCATCTTCCCAAAAATTTTGAGGTAAATTTGAGTGGGCTAGTAACGCAAGACCTACTTCCACAATTTGGCGGTGACGCCGTTCAATGGCACCTGCTTGTTGGTGCGTATAAGGACAAGTTACCCGATGTGAAATACCCTGATTTTGTAAAAATTGAGTGAAGCTTCGGTATTCACCTCCCCAGTCAGTTTGAATGGATTTTATTTTGGTATCAAATTGACGCTCAACTGCAACTTGAAATTTTTGGAAAATTGGTAAAGCATCAGATTTTAGTTTTAAAGGGAAGAGCCATAAAAATTTAGTTGAATCATCCAAAAAACTAATATAATAGCGTGCACCTGTGGTGGATAATGTGGGTGCTGGCCCCCAAACATCTGAGTATAATAATTCAAGTGGTTTTGACACGGACACATGTTGATGGGAAAATGGTAAAGCATGGCTTTTGGCCATTTGACAATGAGAACAGATAGAGTTTTTATTATTTGAAAATGAAAGTGAAAGTGCCTTATTAATAATTGGTAGAGAGGCATGACCAAGACGCTGATGCCACAAAGTGGCAGAAACATGAATACTAGAAAGAGCTTGCGGACGAAGTTGAGCAAGCGACATGGAGAAATTGTATAAGCCATTATGGAGTGGTCCCCGAAGCAGGATATTGCCCAAGTAATCCTTCACAAGAAAAAAAGAGGCATGAAACTCAAAAAAGACATTATTATCTTGACAAAAACGATGGACGGAAAGTAGATTTTTTGTAATATCAGGAACTAACAAAATTTGATTAAGAATGAAGGACTTTGAATGAGAAGAAAAACTGGAATTTCCACTACGAATAATTTCCAAACCTGCACCATTTGCCACTTGAATGTGTTCATGACCATTGAAATCCTCATGTGGGAGTTGAATATTGGCTGAGTCATTGGTGAGATGATGAGTGGCTCCTGTGTCAGGATGCCACTCACGGTTAGCAGATGATGGCCGAGCAGCAAGGAAGGCTTGTGGGGGTCTTTGTGAATGTTGATCCTGATATGAAACATCAAAACGGTGATAACACTTAAGTGCATGGTGACCCGGTTTGTTGCATACCTGACAAATGAGAGAGGAGCTGGTGGACAGGTCACGAGTATTGTAACGATTGTTACGAAATTTGTCACGGTAATTGTGACTGCGATTTCGATTGAAACCCATATTGCTTTGACGAGTTGAGTGTGATGGTGGCTGTCTGGTAGCAATATTCACAGACGCAGCAACATGAATAGATTCATGATGCTGATGAAGACGTGCTTCAGTGAGAAGAAGCAGGGAGTAGAGTTCCTCTAAAGGAACAGCATCATGCCGAGAAGTGATGGTGGAGACAAAGGAGTCATACTCCTGTCCAAGTCCAGCAAGAATGTAGGTAAGAATTTCCTCATTTTTCAGAGGTTGCCCAGCAAGTGCAAGCTCATCAGCAATACGTTGAATTGAGAGAAAAAAATCTCTAGCAGTCATGGCTCCTTTGCGTGCAGTGGCAAGTTGTGTACGCAGTTGAACAACTTTGGCACGAGAGATAGAAGAAAAATTTTGTTGGAGAGCAAGCCATACATCTTTGGAGGTAGTGTATGACATAACCTGAGATAAGACATCTTCAGTAAGGGAGGAGTTAATGGTGGCAAGAATGAGAGAATCTTGGCGAAGCCAATGAGAAAATTCTGGATTAGGCACTTTAGAAGTGGCACCCGTAAGAACATCTGTGGCATCAATTTCTTGAGGTGGTGGCTGAATTGTGCCATCTAAATAACCCATAACACCTTGACCACGAAAGTATGGCAGTGCTTGAGCTTTCCAAACGGGAAAATTGGAATGATTCAGTTTGATATTCAACGTAAGGGGTAGATGGGATAAAGAAGGAATAGAGAAGGCAGAGGAGGTATTTGATGAAGAAGCCATTTGATGACAGTGGAAGCAAATGGAAAGAAAAAGAAAAATTTGCAGAAGGGATGATCAGACGTGGGTCTGTTTTTGAGGCTCTGATACCATGAAAGATTCAAGCTTTTGTATTTTTCATTGATCATCTGTCAAAGCTTACAAGATGTTTAAATAGAGTACAAAATAACAAAATCCCTATACATCATCAATTTTGAATTTCGAACTTAAGCTATCTTCACTGATTCTGCAGATGAGAAGATTGAGTGATTTTCGGCAGACTTGATCTTCACTGATTCTTCAAGGTTGACTTGATCTTCCACACCTCATAAAATGATATGTGAAAGCAAACTAATTACTTTGCCAATGTGTATTAGATTCCTGCGGAGAAGAAACTCTCGAACACATGCAGACTCTATTTTGTAGCAGGATCCAAATAAAAACATCTATCTCTAATTTTAAGGGCCCGATATTTTCCATAACAGAGAAGAGAATGGTACAAAACCCAGGAAAACAACTCTAATAATTAATTTTCTTCAAGTGTTCACGGTGAACCTTCTTTGTTAGTCTGCCTCCCATACTCTAGCTAGTGCCCTCTTTATTCAAAATAAATTGAACCCCACTAACATATGTTTTAGCGAGTCCAGCTAGCGTAATTCGAGTTCCCGTAAGTTTCTTCTCCAATGAAGCTTCCACTGCCATGCACCATCAAATAAATCTCCCATCATCGTGTTAATTGACTCCTCTTTTATTTCAGACAGCATATAGAGTACTGGAGGGAAGTGATCCTGCAGAAGACCCCCACTAACCCACTTATCCGTCAGAAGTTAACTTTGTTTTTTCCCCCATTGCCATTTCTGAACCTACACCCATTCTGAACTTCTGTGAGAAACCTGAACAGTTTAATAGTTTGAATTTTAATTAAGAGGTGACTGACAGCATAAAATACAGTTTTATTATCTGCTTCTTGATCGGATGCAAACCAAGATTGGAGGAATGAGAGAGGAAGGAGAAAGATGGACATCACAGGAAAAAACAAACAATAGAAAGACAAAACCTCCCTTTAATGCTACATTAGTTGTAGGAAAGAATGTGGCTATTTGAACAATGTTAACCTCTCCAAAAGGTGGGGAGGTTAACAAACCCCATAAAGCCTATTTCATATAAACAACGTGGGTATTTATTTAGATAAATCATAACTAAGCTCGATCTTCTAAATCGTTGTAGCTAATTAAAAAATATTTCCCAAAATAGATTTCTCAAATAAAAATTATAATATATGATTTATGCATAAATTTCATAATATCATCAAAATCTAAAATCTAAATTCAAACACCAAGCTAGTATCACCTAAATCTAAAATGTTTTGGAGTCCCTAACACATACTTGAACAAAACGTAGTCTTTACTCTGTTAATAATAAGATAAATTAAAAACTTCTGGCTTGTCTTTACCCTTTAAAAGAATTCTTAAATAACTTTTTTTTCACTCAAACTTGTCTTCACATGGTTAGAATAAAGAATAAAAATATAGGATGAGATTGATCTTTTTGAGAAGTGGTGGTCTCCAAAATTCCTTATCTTATGCTAAGGAATCATAAGATAGCATGTTCATATCAATCTATCTATCTATATATTCCATTATGAGATTCTTAATATCATATTGGAAACGACATTTCATAATTATTAAAAGCAGATAAATCTTAACCAAATAAAATGTAACATTACATGCATTTTGATTATGAGATGTTTAAAGAATATGTCGCTAAAATAATAATAATAATTGTAAGTTTGCTAATTTGTCTCGAATCTTATTCTATAATCTACTATTGATTAATGCTAATTATAGTAAAATAGTGGTCCAATAATGAGGTTTAATATTTTTTATCTCGTTTTTTTCTTTTTTATACTACAAGTACTTTTTTTTAGCCGGTTTGTCATTTTTTTTAATGGCATCAACTTAATTTCAATAATATTCCTATTCGATTACTATTAAAATTGTTAATTGATTCTTATGCGTAAACCTTACTGTAGTAATATTAACAAAACAAGTTGTTAGATGGTGGTTTAAATTGATGAGATAGTTTAAATTTCATCAGTGTAAGTATAATATTATGAATTATAGATTTAGTCGTATAAAATGAAATCTAATTATTACCTATGGTGTTGGATTAAGAATTATACTTGAATTATGGATATATGAAATTTGTGGGTGTGGAGTAAAATAGAAATAAAAATTTTATGGATTGAGAAAGACAAATTTATTCATGGCTTGAGATAAAGTAGCTTTTTTTGAAACTGAAAGGAGAAATGAGCAACTTTGTTTTTGACATGTCTTTACCTTTCAAAGTATCCTTATATAAACTTTTTTCATCCATTCAAATTGGTATGCATAAGAAAAAAATGAGAATATACGATAGATTGATCTTTTTGAGGAGTGGTCTCCAAAATTCCTTATCTCGATCCTAAAAGGATAGTAAGATAGAGTTTGCATATTGACCTTTCTTTACCATAAAGTCACATTATCTAGTGATTTATGGTTTTGTTGGTTTCTCTTGTCAGTTAAAGCCTGTAGATAAAGATCGCTGTGTAACTTGAGAAAAAATAAATAAATAAATTACAGAATGGTGATCCTAGAGTAATGAATTGTCCCCATAGTAACCAACAGGAAAACAAAGATTTATATTTTGGAAAAAAGGTAAATATAAGAAATTAGTCATTGTTTTCTTGCATATTATTACTTCTTTTTTCTAATTTGAAATTCATAGGGGAAATTATTTCACAATTATTATGATTATGAGATCATAATGAGAACCAAATGAAATGGAACACTGCATGCATTATGATTATGAGATCTATTAAAACATAAATAAAATGTCTCCCAGTTTTACTATACTTTTTATTATTCTATACATAGGTTTTATTGAACTTGTGAATTGGTTTAGTTAAAAGATGATTTTGTCCTTAAATGGCTTTAGGAGTGAAGATATAATATTTTTGTTTTGTTTTTTTTTGCATGATATAATATTTATTATGCCCTTAAAGTAAAAACTTGATGCTAAGACAATATTATTTTTCAGTTTATATTTTAAATGCACAATGAAATTACCATAATACTTTTGAAATTAAGATTAAATGTTCCTTGAGTGAAGGGTTCTTCATATTTTTTGTAATTATTAAGTTTCATTTGTAATTATTAAAATTTACGCATATATAACATATTAATTAATTTACAAAATCAGTTGAGTGTGATATTCACACTAAAACACATATAAAGCATGGGTGCTCTCACCATATTCAGATGACATGTAGAACGTAGTTCGGTAGCCAAACTCATAATTCTATAATGACTTCTTAATCCTCATGGCATTACCTCCATTCGAAGGCGACTTTTTGACATGAAAATATTAAGTTTCATGTTGATGAAAAGATGTTGAATATGATGAGAATGTGTCAAAATTTTATTTTTTTGGATTTTTTTTAAAATGTTCTTTTCACTTGTATTTTATTAAAACAAATAGTAAAATATTGGGTTATGACACCACTAGTTAAATAAACTTTTTATATTTGTGCAATTGTATCACCACTAAAATTTCAATAGCAGCTTTAACTTTGCGTGTTTTTTTTTTTTTGATTCTTGGTTTTGGATTTATGCAATTTGACCCTCAATTGACCATTAAACTCTCAATTTTATTCAATTTTGCCCCTGACTCCAAAGAATTGACTTGGAAAAAAAATTAATTTGGTTTCCAAAAATTCTAATCTCCTCAATCGAACCCGAATTAAGCTCAAGAACTTGATTTTTTTATCGATTAAGCTCTTAATAAAATTAATTTGACTAATATAAAGTATAATTAAGTCCTTGCACTTAATTAAATCCTTAAATTGGACCCTAAATTAATTTCTAAACATAATTATACTTTAAATTGACCCACGACTACATCAAATTGTCCTATAAAAAATATATTTATGCATTTTGACTTAATTTGTACCCGGATTTATCCAATAATAAATTATTTTAGTCTTGAATCTGTATTTTCCTTCATTTTTAGGCACAAAAGAGGTACGATCGAACTCTCGAAAACATTCAAAATTTTCATCTTGATTTTTTCCGCCAATGCGAGCTCTTTTTTTTGGATAGATTTTTGGGGAATAACTCGTAAATGGGTTATGACAAGTATTTATGGATGTATGTTTAATCCCTTATTTTTTTTCGTGTTGAATTTTGATTTTTTTTTAAATATTTCCAAACATAAAATCATAAAATATATAGCAACAATTGTTATTGTCATGCTTTCGAGAGAAGAAAGAAAATTAAAAAGGTGTTTGTGATAACATGACTTATACTATTGGAATAGTACTATTAGGAATAATTACATTTGAATATCATTTTTTATTAAAAAATAACCATGATTAAGAATTATACTTGAATTACAAATAAATTAAACTTGTGGATGTGTAGTGAAATAAAAATTAAATTATAATGGATTGGGAAAGACGAATCTGCTAATGAATTATAAAGAAAAAAAGATGACAAAGTAAGAATATAAGAATTAGCATGATTAAGAATTTCTCTACCTTTAAAGGAATCATTGGATAACAACTTTTTATTCAAACTTGTCTTGGCATGCATACAAGCAAGAATAAGAATATAGGATAAGATTGACTCTTTTTTAGGAGTGATGGTCTCTAAAATTCCTTATCTCATGCCTAAACTGATAATAAGATAGTGTGTGCAAGATCATTTTTCATGGTTTTGCTTGTCTCTCTCGTCGACCAAAACCTTCAGGTTAAGAAGATAACATTTTTTTTCCAAAATGAAATGCTTCTTATCATATAGGAAATGTCCATTCATAATTATTAAAAATAAATAAATTTGAACCAAATGAATTGGAACATTACATGTATTATGATAATGAGATGCGCTAAGAATATATCTCTAAAAGAATAATAACATTTGTTTGTATGACAAAATTATTGATTTTGACAAGTTTATTTTTTGATAGTACAGTCTTGTCTATTTGACATTTTAGGAGGAACAACGCATAGCAGATTCATTGAGGAGTTAGTAAATTTTAAGGAGAGAGAAATTGATTGTCGTGTTATTATACAGGAGCATGGTTCTATGCATTTTTCAGTCTTTTGATGTTATTGAGCACAACATGAATGACTTTAGCCTTGTCTTAAACAAATTAGGTGTTTTTGTCCCTTCTCAAGGTGTGGTAATAATGGGTTGGACTTGGTCTTCCATTTTGTCTTCATAAACTCGAAGTTGGGCTTAATTAAAGCCCATCTCTCCTTAAACTATCAATATCATGAATATTTTAACTTTATGCATTACCCCAAGTTACTGATCACCAAATTTCAAATTTGTTAAATCTAACATAAATATAACTTGATCACAAATCTTGATTATTTTATTAGTTTGCAAATCATTGAGTTGATATATATTAATTTTTCTATAAGTTACTAATAAGAGTATTTTCTTTTTATTATTGATGTAACCTCTAATTGTCCTATTCAATTATAAATTTGACTTGAAATTTTATATTATTAAATTGTATTGAATTATGTTTAACAGCTATACACACACATGTATTTATTATTTTTGGTTTATATATATATATATATATATATATATAGATATAAACAACAGTGTGCATGACCTATTGGTTTGACAAAAGAAATAAGAATGGTTAGAGAATGAACCTGTCATTGTTAATTGTTATTTGCCAGCTTGATGAGATTTGCATTTCATAAGAGAACTATGGTTATGACACATGCTTATATATAGTCATGTTTTTTTAATAAAATAAATAGTCTCATAATATTATGTGAAATTGAAGCAAAGATGTAATTTGAACTTTAGGGTGATTTGCTTAAGGTAAAAATCTTTGAACCATATAAACTTTGAAAGTTTATATAAGGATACTTTGAAAGGTAAAGACATGTCAAAAACAAAGTTTGAGCAATGAGCAATGAGCAACCTTAAGGAGAAATGAGCAACTTTGTTAAACAAAATTGCTCAAACTTAAGGATACCTTAAGGTTGCTCATTGCTCAAACTTAAGGATACCTTGAGAAGGGACAAAAACACCTAATTTGTTTAAGACAAGGCTAAAGTCATTCATGTTGTGCTCAATAACATCAAAAGACTGAAAAATGCATAGAACCATGCTCCTGTATAATAACACGACAATCAATTTCTCTCTCCTTAAAATTTACTAACTCCTCAATGAATCGCTATGCGTTGTTCCTCCTAAAATGTCAAATAGACAAGACTGTACTATCAAAAAAATAAACTTGTCAAAATCAATAATTTTGTCATACAAACAAATGTTATTATTCTTTTAGAGATATATTCTTAGCGCATCTCATTATCATAATACATGTAATGTTCCAATTCATTTGGTTCAAATTTATTTATTTTTAATAATTATGAATGGACATTTCCTATATGATAAGAAGCATTTCATTTTGGAAAAAAAATGTTATCTTCTTAACCTGAAGGTTTTGGTCGACGAGAGAGACAAGCAAAACCATGAAAAATGATCTTGCACACACTATCTTATTATCAGTTTAGGCATGAGATAAGGAATTTTAGAGACCATCACTCCTAAAAAGAGTCAATCTTATCCTATATTCTTATTCTTGCTTGTATGCATGCCAAGACAAGTTTGAATAAAAAGTTGTTATCCAATGATTCCTTTAAAGGTAGAGAAATTCTTAATCATGCTAATTCTTATATTCTTACTTTGTCATCTTTTTTTCTTTATAATTCATTAGCAGATTCGTCTTTCCCAATCCATTATAATTTAATTTTTATTTCACTACACATCCACAAGTTTAATTTATTTGTAATTCAAGTATAATTCTTAATCATGGTTATTTTTTAATAAAAAATGATATTCAAATGTAATTATTCCTAATAGTACTATTCCAATAGTATAAGTCATGTTATCACAAACACCTTTTTAATTTTCTTTCTTCTCTCGAAAGCATGACAATAACAATTGTTGCTATATATTTTATGATTTTATGTTTGGAAATATTTAAAAAAAATCAAAATTCAACACGAAAAAAATAAGGGATTAAACATACATCCATAAATACTGTCATAACCCATTTCTGAGTTATTCCCCAAAATCTATCCAAAAAAAAAAAAAGAGCTCGCATTGGCAGAAAAATCAAGATGAAAATTTTGAATGTTTTCGAGAGTTCGATCGTACCTCTTTTGTGCCTAAAAATGAAGGAAAATACAGATTCAAGACTAAAATAATTTATTATTGGATAAATCCGGGTACAAATTAAGTCAAAATGCATAAATATATTTTTTATAGGACAATTTGATGTAGTCGTGGGTCAATTTAAAGTATAATTATGTTTAGAAATTAATTTAGGGTCCAATTTAAGGATTTAATTAAGTGCAAGGACTTAATTATACTTTATATTAGTCAAATTAATTTTATTAAGAGCTTAATCGATAAAAAAATCAAGTTCTTGAGCTTAATTCGGGTTCGATTGAGGAGATTAGAATTTTTGGAAACCAAATTAATTTTTTTTCCAAGTCAATTCTTTGGAGTCAGGGGCAAAATTGAATAAAATTGAGAGTTTAATGGTCAATTGAGGGTCAAATTGCATAAATCCAAAACCAAGAATCAAAAAAAACACGCAAAGTTAAAGCTGCTATTGAAATTTTTAGTGGTGATACAATTGCACAAATATAAAAAGTTTATTTAACTAGTGGTGTCATAACCCAATATTTTACTATTTGTTTTAATAAAATACAAGTGAAAAGAACATTTTAAAAAAAATCCAAAAAAATAAAATTTTGACACATTCTCATCATATTCAACATCTTTTCATCAACATGAAACTTAATATTTTCATGTCAAAAAGTCGCCTTCGAATGGAGGTAATGCCATGAGGATTAAGAAGTCATTATAGAATTATGAGTTTGGCTACCGAACTACGTTCTACATGTCATCTGAATATGGTGAGAGCACCCATGCTTTATATGTGTTTTAGTGTGAATATCACACTCAACTGATTTTGTAAATTAATTAATATGTTATATATGCGTAAATTTTAATAATTACAAATGAAACTTAATAATTACAAAAAATATGAAGAACCCTTCACTCAAGGAACATTTAATCTTAATTTCAAAGTATTATGGTAATTTCATTGTGCATTTAAAATATAAACTGAAAAATAATATTGTCTTAGCATCAAGTTTTTACTTTAAGGGCATAATAAATATTATATCATGCAAAAAAACAAAACAAAATATTATATCTTCACTCCTAAAGCCATTTAAGGACAAAATCATCTTTTAACTAAACCAATTCACAAGTTCAATAAAACCTATGTATAGAATAATAAAAGTATAGTAAAACTGGGAGACATTTTATTTATGTTTTAATAGATCTCATAATCATAATGCATGCAGTGTTCCATTTCATTTGGTTCTCATTATGATCTCATAATCATAATAATTGTGAAATAATTTCCCCTATGAATTTCAAATTAGAAAAAAGAAGTAATAATATGCAAGAAAACAATGACTAATTTCTTATATTTACCTTTTTTCCAAAATATAAATCTTTGTTTTCCTGTTGGTTACTATGGGGACAATTCATTACTCTAGGATCACCATTCTGTAATTTATTTATTTATTTTTTTCTCAAGTTACACAGCGATCTTTATCTACAGGCTTTAACTGACAAGAGAAACCAACAAAACCATAAATCACTAGATAATGTGACTTTATGGTAAAGAAAGGTCAATATGCAAACTCTATCTTACTATCCTTTTAGGATCGAGATAAGGAATTTTGGAGACCACTCCTCAAAAAGATCAATCTATCGTATATTCTCATTTTTTTCTTATGCATACCAATTTGAATGGATGAAAAAAGTTTATATAAGGATACTTTGAAAGGTAAAGACATGTCAAAAACAAAGTTGCTCATTTCTCCTTTCAGTTTCAAAAAAAGCTACTTTATCTCAAGCCATGAATAAATTTGTCTTTCTCAATCCATAAAATTTTTATTTCTATTTTACTCCACACCCACAAATTTCATATATCCATAATTCAAGTATAATTCTTAATCCAACACCATAGGTAATAATTAGATTTCATTTTATACGACTAAATCTATAATTCATAATATTATACTTACACTGATGAAATTTAAACTATCTCATCAATTTAAACCACCATCTAACAACTTGTTTTGTTAATATTACTACAGTAAGGTTTACGCATAAGAATCAATTAACAATTTTAATAGTAATCGAATAGGAATATTATTGAAATTAAGTTGATGCCATTAAAAAAATGACAAACCGGCTAAAAAAAGTACTTGTAGTATAAAAAGAAAAAACGAGATAAAAATATTAAACCTCATTATTGGACCACTATTTTACTATAATTAGCATTAATCAATAGTAGATTATAGAATAAGATTCGAGACAAATTAGCAAACTTACAATTATTATTATTATTTTAGCGACATATTCTTTAAACATCTCATAATCAAAATGCATGTAATGTTACATTTTATTTGGTTAAGATTTATCTGCTTTTAATAATTATGAAATGTCGTTTCCAATATGATATTAAGAATCTCATAATGGAATATATAGATAGATAGATTGATATGAACATGCTATCTTATGATTCCTTAGCATAAGATAAGGAATTTTGGAGACCACCACTTCTCAAAAAGATCAATCTCATCCTATATTTTTATTCTTTATTCTAACCATGTGAAGACAAGTTTGAGTGAAAAAAAAGTTATTTAAGAATTCTTTTAAAGGGTAAAGACAAGCCAGAAGTTTTTAATTTATCTTATTATTAACAGAGTAAAGACTACGTTTTGTTCAAGTATGTGTTAGGGACTCCAAAACATTTTAGATTTAGGTGATACTAGCTTGGTGTTTGAATTTAGATTTTAGATTTTGATGATATTATGAAATTTATGCATAAATCATATATTATAATTTTTATTTGAGAAATCTATTTTGGGAAATATTTTTTAATTAGCTACAACGATTTAGAAGATCGAGCTTAGTTATGATTTATCTAAATAAATACCCACGTTGTTTATAAAAAAAAAAAAAAAATGAAATAGGCTTTATGGGGTTTGTTAACCTCCCCACCTTTTGGAGAGGTTAACATTGTTCAAATGGCCACATTCTTTCCTACAACTAATGTAGCATTAAAGGGAGGTTTTGTCTTTCTATTGTTTGTTTTTCCTGTGATGTCCATCTTTCTCCTTCCTCTCTCATTCCTCCAATCTTGGTTTGCATCCGATCAAGAAGCAGATAATAAAACTGTATTTTATGCTGTCAGTCACCTCTTAATTAAAATTCAAACTATTAAACTGTTCAGGTTTCTCACAGAAGTTCAGAATGGGTGTAGGTTCAGAAATGGCAATGGGGGAAAAAACAAAGTTAACTTCTGACGGATAAGTGGGTTAGTGGGGGTCTTCTGCAGGATCACTTCCCTCCAGTACTCTATATGCTGTCTGAAATAAAAGAGGAGTCAATTAACACGATGATGGGAGATTTATTTGATGGTGCATGGCAGTGGAAGCTTCATTGGAGAAGAAACTTACGGGAACTCGAATTACGCTAGCTGGACTCGCTAAAACATATGTTAGTGGGGGTTCAATTTATTTTTGAATAAAGAGGGCACTAGCTAGAGTATGGGAGGCAGACTAACAAAGAAGGTTCACCGTGAACACTTGAAGAAAATTAATTATTAGAGTTGTTTTCCTGGGTTTTGTACCATTCTCTTCTCTGTTATGGAAAATATCGGGCCCTTAAAATTAGAGATAGATGTTTTTATTTGGATCCTGCTACAAAATAGAGTCTGCATGTGTTCGAGAGTTTCTTCTCCGCAGGAATCTAATACACATTGGCAAAGTAATTAGTTTGCTTTCACATATCATTTTATGAGGCATCTGGACATTATATAAGGAATAAACTTTTATCACAACCATATTAGCTATATATAGCTTTGAAAGGTATATATCATGTGAACATGACCTGCTGATATATATGACAAAAGAAGAAGAATCAGGGGGTTAACGCTGGGCTCTTCTGCTATATAATGCTAATGAGGCCTCTACATTTCTTCACTGCATTCCTTCCTTATTACTAGCTCTCTTAGCTCCACTGATAATATGGCTCTTCACGTCTACGAAACACCAGTCCAAGCTTATGCTCCAGTCAGAGTTCTTTCTTGTGCTGCTTCCCTTTCCAGTAGAAAAGTCATTGAAACACGAATTCAATGCTCTACTGGCTCTTTTTACAAATTCTTCAAGAAACAAGCAAGCATGTTACCGAGTGTCTGCAGTGCTATTGTGCAGACAGTAAATCTTGCTGACGGCAACAGAAGCTGGGTGAATACTGTTGGCTCCCGCAAGGTGATTGAAATCCTGGCTGCCGATTCTTGCGATGGTACGTACGTACATGATTAATTAAGGATGCAATAACAATATTAATTACAGCAGTACTGATCCATACATCAAATGATTTGAATTCTAGCTAAATTCTGATTAAATTAATCTGTAAGATTGGCCATTGATTTGTTAGCTATATATATATGAGCAGACACTGCGGAGAAATTCAAGTATGTAGTTGAAGCCGTTGACGACCACGCCAAGAAAATAACCTACAAGGTGCTGGAAGGACCGCTGCTGCAAACATATGACTCCTTCACCGTCACTCTTCAGGTCACCACCGCCAGCACCGCAAAATGGACTGTCGAATATGTGAAGAAGGATCCATCCAGCGAAGACCCTGATTTTTTACCTCGACCTTTTCCGTACTATAAACGCTACCGTTGATATTTACCTTCGTTCTTGTGATCATAACTAAACGAAGCCAGCGCATCAGAGAACACGCATGCCCTTAATTACTCGTCTATGTATTTAGGAATAAAGAGGTCAACGGTGCCTGATTATATGCATGCATGCATGCATGTTCCCGTCCATGGTATCATAATATGTATTACGTACGTCTATATGGACCTCTTGGTTTGGCTTGCTTAGCTATCATATATATGTCCACCCACATGATAATGAAGGCACATGCTTGTAGCATGAAAGAGCGATGTATGCCTTCTAATATTGTGGGTGTTCATGTAATCAAGGCGGCCATCCCTCTATGTATCTTGTTTGTGTCGATGAATAGAAATAACAATGTGTGCGCTCTAATCACTTCAATTCAACGTGTTTTATGATATATGTTTTGGAGTGTTGTGAGGTGCTTTTAGAATAGTTATGTTTTTGATTTAAATGGGTAGAGACTTCGTCATGAAGAGAACTATACTTTGAACTTTACAAAAGACTAATAAATAGAAATTTGACTTATAAAAATAATCAAATAACAATACAACTTATCATGGGTAAGGTATATCAGGGAGTGATAGGTCTTTTTCTTTGTAGAACAAGTCTTTGACTCAAACCCTCGTAGACCATTAGGTTTTTTAGTGAGTTTAATACTATGTGATGATTCTTGAAATTTTTTAATCATAATCTCATAATTATATCTAAAACCCCTTCTCCACTCTCTCCCATCTCTGGGAGGCCCAAGGAATGCCATCGCAACAGAATTGTTGCTCCATCAAGTAATGACATTTCCACTAGGGAATTTGAAATCCTTGGTGTTTGATATACAATCTATAACATTATAAATTTATCGTGCTCTTAGTAACTAATATAGTGTAACTCACAGTCCAAGTTGCATCTCGAATATTTGAGTATCTTATTTATTGTTTTCAATGATATGCAATTGAATTATTGGTAAATCTACTCAACTTGCTAATTGAGTATGTAATATATTTGGTCTTGAAGTTTATTATATTAATCAAACATTTAATTATTTGAGAATATTTCAATTAGTGGTGTCATAACCCAATATTTTACTATTTTTTAATAAAATACTAGTGAAAAGAACATTTAAAAAAAATCCAAAAACAATAAAATTTTGACACATTCTCATCATTTTCAACATCTTTTTCAGAAGAATTCAAAAAATAAAATCTAAATGCATTTATCATTTAAAGAAAAAAGGAAAGACAATTAGTTAGATTTTTGTTACGGGCCTGATGGTGGACGCGTGGCAGCTACATGACGCGGGATGACAGACGCGTGACAATGCACTGGGGAACGGGACAACACTGGATGAAAGACGTGTGGCTACCATTGGGAAACGAGTCAGCAGCTGGATGAGTGACGCGTGGCGACCATAGTTATTTTATCAACCATAGTTACTTTATTAACCACCTATATTTAATTATTATAATTCAGTATTCAGTTTTGTATTTCAGTACGTTATTTATGTAAGCTAATTAGAATCAATATTAGTAATGGGTAGTTAACAGGGGGGTTATGGCCATGACCCATAGAGCAGTTACTTTCTAAACTTATATTTAAATTATCATCTGGTTGAATGAAAAGATATTGAGACATTTAATCCTAAATATTGTCGTGTGCAAAAGAAGGTCACTGGATCCTTGAAATTCCAGAACTAGTTTTGTTAATCTTTGTTTACAAATCACAAATAGAAAACCCAAAAACACAGTTCAAACAAGCCAAAACATAACAATTACTCGCTCTCCCAAATATCCATGTATTAATGCGAGATGCATCAGAGTGCACATCGCATGAGAGGTAGAATTTCGTTAAATATGAGAAATCACGAAGCATCACAACTCTTTCTAAAAAAATTCATGAAATGCACCGTCACCAAATATGCCTTCTTCTTCAAAGTCCAGATTGGGAACTGACATCCATAGGTTTTTCCATCTTTTAGATAATACTAGCGAATTTGCCTACACGCTGCGATGAGTTTTTTTATATTGGAAACTTAATTGATTTTATATGTATTGTAATTAATTATTTTAATATTTAATTAGTAAAATTGTAATTTATAAAATCTATTAGAAACGGGGTTTTTCCCCGCCTAAAAGTGATTGAATGTTGTTACTGTGAAAATTCTTTTGATAATTATTTAATTGTAGATTATACAATTGAAATTGAAAAAACTTTGTTAAAATTATTATTTTATTTTAAGAAAATAAATAGGTTATATATATATATAT